>SNQJ01S0055976.1:0-36638 GCA_010110895.2 Picea sitchensis
TCCACCAAATAAGGGTGGATCTTTACCATGTCTTTGCTCCATCAAATACTAAGAAAGAATATCCTACTGTTTACTTTGTTCTTCCATCAAAGCTATCATTTTGTCTGCCCCTCTTTGGAAATTTGCAAAGGATAGTTTTCATTGTACCTGTCCCAAAGATAAATGGTTTTGCATCTCTTCAAGGTTTCACTGCATAATAACCTAGTTGTTTTGTAGTGCATCATTCATTTTCTGAGTTACCCTTTCGGCTAAGAAATTTGCCTCTTCTGATGTTGCATTTTTTGTTTCATGAGTTTCTCTCATACTGACCTCTAGCTTTTCTCCTTCAGGAATACCTGATACAAGTTGTCGCCCCACAGACTCTCCTCCTGGTCATTGGTTTTTTATCACAGGCCGACGAAGAAATTCGCTCTGATACCATTGTAATGTTCCCAAGCAGATTCACTAGGAACTTATGAGATTTTTTAATTTTGTTTATTTGGTTTTTGTAGGGTTTTACTTCAATAAGTTATGCTCTAGGTGTTTATGAAGGGTTTAAAGAATACATAATACAATAACGAAGTAGATCACAATATATAAGAGACTCACAACTAAATGTTTCAGAAAAAAATCATATTTGACCTTTAGTTAGTATAAAAAGTTGATCTTCAACACATATATCTACAGATCTAGTACAAAAGAATAGGATAAAGAATCCAAGGATGCATGTTCCCTTTAGATACAACAATATATAGAAATAGGGCCTCCAATATCCCCCACAATTCAATGAAGTTAAATACGTGATCAACTTCTCTCCCTGGTGAGCTATAACCTTCAGATCTGGTACTGGTGTTTCCCCCACTGGCTGGAAAAGATAGAGACTTCGACCTCCTTGAATATGAATGATCTAGGTGGATATTGGTGGCCACCCACCTATTCCACTTGGAACCCCACCATTGCTTCTTTTAGTTTTTCATTTTCCGCACAGTTTACTATTTTTAGCAGTTTTTCGGGTCCTGAACTTCTGGAGCCGTTTGGAGGCCTTAAACGAAGTTTTTTGGGAAAATGGGGAGCAACATGGATCGTATATCAATGTTGCTCACCCAAAAGTTGTATTTCTTGGATAGATATTTCTAACGAGGTATGGAAAGCATCAAATGGAGATCGTATGCCAAAGTTATGTCCCCGAGAAGTTGATGTACCAACTTACCCAAACAGGGCCCATAGTCTTGGTGTTTCATCTCCTAGGGTTAGGTCTTTGGATGTTTAGTGTTTTCCATTGTTTCTCATTAATAATAGGCCTTCGAGCGTCATTATAACATAGTTCAGAGGCTAGTAGCCGCCACATCTCTTCTCAGAGATAAGCTACCAACGCCCTAGCTAGTTGATTTCCATTCTGTCTGTAAGCATATTTCAATCATTTGTTATTAATAAAATGAAGTCTTATTTTCGTTCCATCTCTGCGTTTATGTGTATTTATGTATTTCAATGTGTTCCTACATAAATCTGGATCAATGAACACCAAAATATATGGAAATACTGTCAAATTGTAGATCAGGAGTTTTAGTTAACATATGGAACAAGTTTGGAGTCAAACCCCCTGATAAAACCTTCCAACTCACTGCCTCCTCAAGGAATGGTGTGCCCTCCTTCAGCCAATATGCCCAACTGAAGAATAAATTAGGTATGTAGAAGAAAAACCTCCAATAACTGATGCAAATGGGCGCTATGGAACCAAAAATCACTCTTGGAGTGTATTCCCTTGTAGATCTAGCCTCCTCAGAGCAAATTGAATACTCACTCTTGGAGTGTATTCCCTTGTAGATCTAGCCTCCTCAGAGCAAATTGAATACTATTTCCTCCACTAGTGCACCCAACCTACTGGAAAACACTTCAAATTGCACCTTGCTTGCACACATAACTCCTATATTGAATATGGTCCAATATAATGGGGAGGGAGGAATATTTCACTTCCTTAGCCAAGCGTGGACCAAGAATAGAGGAGTATCAATCTTTGTTGGTCTCTAGGGTTTCTTGACCCAAAACCCTCAAAACGTAATCTTCATAACTCAAGTGATATCAATAGAATAATAACATGAATGAGGAGTGAGACACACTCCTCACCTCCTTATACCCACATTCTAATTCCTCTCTGCTGAGTTACTTCTTATGATTTCTACTTTTCGTTGTTTTAATTTCTTGTTAAGTCAATAACCCTTTTCCCCTTTTCATCTAGTCACTTTAATAGAATATCATTAAATCACCTAGTGACATCTTTAGCACCTCCTACCCCTATTCATGTTGGAATATAGTCTAGAGAGGTGAATAGAATACTAAGTACTCCATGGTCTTGTCAACGAGAGGGAAACATTACACTTTCACAAGCTACCGAGATAAGATCTTTGAAAGCATTGGGGACAATGCTTTTGTAGATGTAAGAGTCCACCCATTGCAATAATAGATATGTCCAGAGAGCCTTAAAGCGCATCCACATCCCACAACTTAGAGTTATATGATAGATTCTTCAACGTGATCTATAAATATGATGTTTAAAGTAATTCATTCACTGATTCAAGGCGATGAGATTGCTTATCTGCCTTCTCCACTACTCTCTCTGCTGCTTGTGCCCTTGACCTATCCACTAGATGAACCATTGGAAGAAGATCTTCTTAATACTTTCTATTTTCCTTTGATCCCACCCGTGCAACCTACCTATGTCTCTACATTACTCATTAGAACAATAAGCTATGCCTGGAACTACACTTGGAACACTATAAAATGTTGGAACAAAGCCTATAGGAACTACAGGGGATGACACGATTCCATTAATACTAAACATTGAACGATGTGAAAATCTTGCCATAAGACCTCAAAGATATTAGCTAAACCATTTAAAAATAAATAAAAAATAATAATTATTATATTAAATATATATATAATAATAATAATAATAATAATAATAATAATAATACCCTTCTTGGGTAGAGTATGTATACTGTAGGACTCTTTACCAAATCACAATGGGCCCTTGTCCCATACAGGGGTCTCTTGTCCCATAAGCAAGGGGGTATCATACAACAATTTGGTGTTTGGCTTGGCTGCGACCTTAAAAATAGATTATTATTATTATTATTATTAGATATATATATTCTATGTTTAACATTAGGTATTTCACACAAATTTTTAGTCAAAGAAAAAATTAAACACAGTCAAAGGGAAAATCCAATACTATATCCCTGGCATAACAATGATAATAAGTATAGAAATGGATAAAAACACTTGAAGCACAAAAACTTGAAACAAAATTAATAAAATGATTAACAATGAGGTTAAAATAAATCTATGTAATGGCCTTTTTTATTAATAAATAAGGCGTTCTTTAAGGGAGAGGTCTTGTCCTAGGATTCGTTGTCTATCGAAGGCCGATTGAATACTTCCACCTATCATCCATACCAGTGAGATATACTAAATTACACCGCCACATGTCTAATCCCCATATGCACTAATTCATCCCTACCAATGCGCTCGACTAAATTGCACCTCCACGTGTATGATCCCCATTTGCATTGACTCCATTATTCTTATGGTTGTCCCTTCCCATCTGCATTGATTCTATTCTTCTTACATCATTATCCATCCTTCACACCTCTTCAAATTGCTTACAACCCATACTTCCTCTGCCTAACAAACTAAAATTGCTCTCGAATCACTCCTGTCTGTCATGAATTCTTGCTTGGCATTTCGACAATATGGCAAGCAAGTTAATGGAGGATTTCATCACCAAAAATAAAGCACCTTGGGTATTATTTTCTACACTTTGATTTGGCTATCTGGATGGTTTTGAGCTAAACACTCCACCTAATGGCTTGTTTTATCGTTTTTTTAAATATATTATTAAGTCAATCAACAATGTTTTATTTTCTTAATTACATCCAAGAAAAGCACATTATAATTTCATATCTATCATCTTGAGGCTTTGGCATCTATAACTTAAATTTCAAGCTCGTTTTCTATGTTATGAAAAGCATGAAGAAAGTTCTTTAAGTTCAAGCTCATTTTTATGTCATGAAAAGCATGAAAAAAGTTCTTTAAAGATACCAAAAAATCAAAACAGGGAATAGGATTTATGGACTATGAACATCAACTAAACATTGTGTTTCATCATAAATTTCGTTGAGAAAAATATAGGGATTGAGATCTTTTAGATAGTGTTTATATATGTGGTTATGGTTCTAATCTAATCCATTAGACCTAACATGTTTTATATTGCACTTGAAAAAGTTTTCTTGCTTTATTAGGTGTCCAACTTGTGGAACAAAATCGCAGGTGTTGTGTGACATGAGACAAATCACCAAAGCAAATTGAAGCCTTCAAGCTTGTTTAAGGTAATGTACTTTCTTTGTACTCATTTTAGGAATAATTTTACAATAACATTTTAATAGCATTTTTAGATTTGAAGAGAACCCTCTATAGGAATATGAAGGGAAAGGACATCTATTCATTGAAACTTTCCGAACTATTCCATCAACACCTGAAGAGGTAGCACCCAGGTCCTATAGAAGAAAGACAATTTTATTTTACATTACTAGAGAGGCACGCTAGTAATATTAGTTTTTAAACATGGTCACCTTTTAGACAAGGTAACTTGAACATTTCTACTCCATATAAAATGTGGGATGGAAAATGTGAAGAAAAATTCAGGCGAGTTTGAAGGGAATCATTTTGTTCTTATGCATTTTTAGTGTTTCTTTGTTTGGTCAAAAGCCTTGTAGTATACCTAGGTAATATCAAGACCAAGGAGGTACCCAATGGGAATGTAGTTATGAGTTATTAGTGGAAGTCAATTAATATATGGAATGTGGTCATTCAATGTAACATGGACTAGGTCCACTATATTAATAAAGGCTCACCATGGTAGTTGGATGTAATAAATGTGAGAAGGCTCTAGAAGGTTCCTAGGAGATTAGAGATCTATATAAAGAAGTATAGGCAATATATAATGGAAACATAGTGAAGAATATTGTGATTGTACAAACAATGATTGTTTGAGGAGTTTTATCCCTTCCATAAGGATTAATATATGGTGTTGCCCCACCCTCAAGGGTTTTGACATAATAAAGTGTGGTTCTTCTATCTCTTGTTTTGTGGATATATTTTGTATTTAGTATTTGTGTTTATTATATTTTTAGATCTATTCGTGTTCTTAACAAGTGGTATCGGTGCACCCTTTCTTTAAGGCACATTGTGGGCAAATATTTTTATTTTTTGCAGATTTTGTTTTGGAGCAGAAAAGAGGGTCGCTGACATCTTGAAGTTTTCAGTATATGTTTGTGAAAAATTTGCAGAAAATAGTTGTATATAAGGGAGTTCCTCTAGGAAAACAATCTAATTTGAAAAAAAAATTGCCCTCAAAACGGAGTCTGGGTAGTCAAGATATTGAAGTTTTAAAAATCTACAATTTTTCAGGATTAAACGGAGTCTGGGTAGTCAAGATATTGAAGTTTCAAAATATCTTAAATTTTCAGTATTTTTTCCATGAACGGCGGCAAGAAATTTTTTATTTCTGTAGTATCTTGAGGTCGAATTTGCCAAAATAAATTACAGATTTGAGTTCCTCTCTACTACCTCAACCAATTAAAAAAAAAAAAATCAGCCAAACAAAGTCTGAGGTGAAGTTATGAGCATTTTAACTTCAATAGTTTTTAGGGTTTTTCCAGAAAGCCACAATTTTCTGTCGTAACTTATTGTGTGAGTTCATAGGATGTTCAGATGGCTATTTCTTCCTCAAACCTTGAAAGAAATTTTGAATCATTCAAAGCCCAATTGTTTCATACATTGGATGACATATTGGATGCATTTGTACATGGCCTCACAGACAGCCTTACAGACGGCCCCAATGATAGTTTTCGTAGTATCTAAGATTCATTGAATAATATGCAGGAGAGATTTTTATGGAGTGGGCCTCCTCATACCAAGAATATATAATCAAGAAATATATGTTTGAAGGATTTTGAGGCAGATTTACGATTCGCAATGGATACGTCACTAAGCATTTATCAAACCACCCTTCATATCTTTTACTCTTGATGACCCCATTCCACCTTGTGTATAACATCAATGTCCCACATCAAGAGCCAGTTACCAGCGTTCAATCCACATACTGGTGCTGGTGGTGGCTATTCATCCCGTGATCAAGCACGACCCTTTCCACTATGTGGACAGAATCTTCATTTGGATCCACATGATAGGTGTTGGGTCTCTTGGAGAATATTTGAGTTGGTTACTGGTTCCAAAATTTCCATGGAGAGCTACATGAGCACTTGGACATGAGAAACTGGTTTACAATGGCGGTTGGAAAAATTCATCATGGTGGCTTCCATTTATCAATGAGACCTTGGTTCTCTATTCTTCTTCATCATTATGGTCCACAAATCATCCATGGGACCGGCATATGAGCCAGCCATTAAGCACTGAGGACAATGTCACAAGGGGATGGAATGCAAGGTAGCTAAAGAGGTAGTAGAGTGGCCCAGAGGGCCCATAGTGACAATAGTGGAGGTCATTCAACGTGTTGGGTGGACCAGGGTCCATCAGACATTAAATAAGGCCCACCATGGTAAAGTTGGGATATAATAAATGGGTAATTAGATATAATAAATGCAAGAGGACTCCTTGCTGTCTCTACTTCTAGAAGATTTCTCCCTAGAATGTTCTTAGGTGACAGAAGCACCATATAAAAAGGGTTCAAGCACGTAATGAGACATGAAGAGAAATATTGCATGTGGAGTCATAGTTCAATAGGAGGATGCCCTCAAGAGGCAAGTGAACAAGAGGATCCCTTCCATAATAGGATCCATTAGGCTGGTGTTCTACCTCAAGGGTTTGATGGTAATAAAGTGAGATTTTGTATATTGTTCTTGTATATCTATTGTGGTGTTTTTGTATTCATTCTTTGGTTCTAAACAAGGGAACCTCCATCATGTCGACATGTGGATCTGTCAAACCTACCTCATGTGGTGATTTGTTGGTTTCTTTAGATGTGGATCTTTTTCATATCTTCCTGAGCCACTCCAGATGCCCTATCATGGTTGTCATATTTTTCTGGTACTCTTTCCACAGTGGAAAAAAGTTTCATCCAAAGTTCTTCAGTGGTCTTCATGTTTCCCACAAATTTTCTAAGTCTTGTTTGAATATAGCCTCTTGGGTAATTTATCTAATAGTTCACATATATAATTTTGGATATGAAGGATAAGAGTATTGAGTGTTAGATGTTGTCTCTAAATGAAGTATGGATTTAGCAGTAGGATAAATAGAGTGTATTAAATTCCCACTAGAATGACTTCTTTCATATATGCTCACCACGACATTCTGTAGCAGAGTATGTCCCTCTCTACAATGAATCAAATCCTCTTAAAGTGCCAATAGTTCAACGCTAATTATTAGAACTACCATAATATTGTCTTGCTTTGTTACTTAGTGACAGTGTGTTTGAAGTACAAAGTAATCACCCATTCTCATTACAAGAAACACCAGATCTGGAATGTATGTGCAAATATAGAATTGTATGGTTGTAGATCCATAATGATGTAATAACCAATTCACTGTAAGAAGCCCTCCCATTGGATATCTCAAATTTCTCCCCCAAAAATCTGATTTGGATTTAAGTTTTCCTTTGAATCTTTAGTCAAATAATAAGTGTGCCAACAGTTGAAGGTGAAATTTTACCTCTCAAATAACACAACTAGTATAATGCAACAACAATTTGAATGAGGTGCATCCCACAATAAGAGAAGAATGGTGCACACTTCTTTGTATCCTTATAGCCAAGGAGACCACACAAATTAGATGATAAAGGATGCTTCCTTACATGGTCATTTAATTTCCTCAAGTCACCTTCTTGTATATGTGTTAGCAACAAATTTCTGAATAGAAGATGATAATGGAAATTTTCCCATCTTTGTGGATAAACTCAACCCAAGTATGAATGTAACAATAACCAAGGGTTTCTCCAGCAATAAACTTATCTTTTACACAAAAAAAATTCTACCAAAATGAAGCTTGACTCCCCTTCAGAACAACAATATATTTCCAACTAGAGACTGATATGTCCCTTACCTTGAAGAGATTCATTCCCAGGCTTGTGAGGAAATGTGCCCAAGGATATAGAGAGAAAACAACTTTCGCATTCCTGAATCTGGCCACATGTTTTCCCGGAGGCGACTGCCTGGAACCCCGGGTCAGTTCGCTGCCAAATGGCTCTTTGGTGGACCGATTTCGACACACATAGCTTATTTGACAAATCTGGTGAACATGTTGAATTCATAACCGATTTCTATGGCTCAGCCTCCCACTGCATCGGTCTATATTTATATAGGAAGCATCAATAGATAGAAGGATAACACCCAAGATGGAAGAAAATGTCCCACCCAACCATTTCACCAATGTAAAAAATAAATGGAGACTCAGCACCCAACCCAATTCCCGCTACTACAATGGAAACAAGTCACCCCAGATAAAGATCCAAGTACCAAGAAGCAATGGTTTTATTCTGACATATAATTACCAAAATGATTCACAGAGAACTCCCACCAACGTAGTGCCCCTTCAACCCTATTTTATGCACTTTATTGTTTGAGACAATTGTTGGATGATTTTCATATGATATTTTTGCAATGATGATTTCACACTCTTGATACACAACTAGTAGTTATAACCATTATAAATTGAAGACTCAAACAAGCATTAAAATCACACTTCTATATCAGCAGAGTATATGAAATTAATTCAAATGAACAACAGTGAGAATATATGAACCTGATAAGGGTATTGTTGTAGATTATTTATGAATACAAAAAGATCCCTGCCAAGGAATGAGAGTGGAGCACAACAATCATAAATATGAGAGATAATGTGCCTTTCACAAAAATATAATTTATCACAACAACAACAAAAGCTACCACAATATAGTCAAATTTTCCATAATAGATACACCCAGGTTCTAGTAATAATTCATCCCATCACTTAACTCAATCCTCCCACAAATATCAACTACAGGAAACAATGAAATCAACCCCAGTGAGCTTACCCAGAGATGATAAACCAATTTCTGATTTGCAAGGAAAGTGACTATGATACTTTATCACTCAGTTATGTACCCATCATTCACTTAATGCGCTTAGGAAAGGGAAAATTGACCCCACTGATAAACAATGATTCCATCACTTCCACATAGTGGATACCAAAAGGAAAATCACCACCATAGTGATGATAATACAACCCAACAATGATATTCTTCAATTACCCTCACTGAAATCGCCCCGCAGTAAGAAATCAACCCCCACACTAAAAATTTATGCCTAGTTTGGCCCCAATAGCTACCAAAACTTCCCAGAAGGAGACTCAACCCTCTAATAGAAGAAATTAGGCCAATCAAGGAGGGAAAAGCACCCAAACAATAAGAAATATCCCCTGCAGTCTGTATTTCAAACCTCTCTATCACTAAACTCACCCAACAAGGAGATTTTTCCTTAGGGGATAAAGGTAAGATCACAAACTCTCCCTCTTACCCATGAAATTTTCCCAGAACTAAGAGAAAAATGCTCAACAAGAGAATGCGTTGTCCTTCCAAGGCTCTCAATCCCCTTTTCTTTAGTAGAATAGTTTCTCCACACAATTTCCAGCCACAATAGACAGTTCGATCTCTCCCCTATGGATAACTCAGCCCAAGATGAGTGAATCAAACCACATAAGATCAAGCTCAACTTTCGACAATAAAAAATCAACCACAATGAAGTAATCTTGCTACCAATCGATGAGACTTTGATGCCAATATGATTTATTCCTCTAGTGTCTTATATAAGTTATGTTCTATTGATCCTCTGGATTCATTTAAATTCTTAGTATCGTGATCAAGCTGCATCTGTGATACCTTACTAAATACAAGATCATAATGATACCACTGTGAAGATCTCAAGGAGTAAGAAAAACTAGGTTTTAACTCTGTAAATAAAATTAGGCATTAACTCATACAAACCCTGTAATTCCTTTCCAAACCGTGGATGATTTTAAGAATGGAAATTAATATTAAAATGTTGAAATTTGGGCTCATCATACTAGTCCTTAATATGCAAATGTAAATTTCACCTATACCTTTGTTAAAATATTCATTTCTACACTTTTAAGGTAAATAATTTTATCTTATGGAATTTGACCTAACTAGAAAAATGGAAGTTAGTGAATCTTTTTTTAGGAAAAACCATGGAAATTATCCCAATGCATGTAAATTAGCCCCTAAAATCATCTATGCTTCAAACATATCATATACACACCCAAAGTACACATAAATCAAAGAGATAACAAGGGAATTTTACTATTACAGAATCAATAATACAACTTTATAAGCAGAAATGGTTGTTATGGCAGTGGCAATACATCAATAATAACAAACATAACTTGGAACAATGACTGATCTCTTCAAACATAACACCAAAGATGAAACTGGACTGAAGCTAAATTGGATTGAAGCTCCACTAGAAAACCTGGATGGATTCCCCTATTTGTTTAACTAGGGTGGATAGTTTCAAATTCAAGAAGCTAAACTCCAATGAGCAAGGTTTTGCTAAAACTCCTAACAAAAACATCGACCAAATCGAAAGCACTCCACAAGAAATAATCACCAAATCTAACATGCCCAAATGACTTGCTCTTCTCTCATTTTAAAAGCTCATTGGATCTTTCTAGAAAGATCTAACTTGACCTCCCCAAAGCTTCTGGAAGATAACTTTTTTATAATGTGACTTTATAATGTTTATTTTTTTATTTAAGCTAATTTAAAATTAAATAATAATTGATTAAAGATTAATTGTCAAATAAAATTTAGACAACATAACCAAATATTTAATTAAATATAATGTTTCTAAGCTCGCCAAAAATGGGACATTACACTTCCAAACTATGCTTTCAAGCATATCTATGGCTTCTAAGGAATGGAACACAAAATTCAATAAATAGCATAAAAAATATACAATTCTATGAACTAAAGACTAAATTTATGCATATAAACAACTCAATTTTACCTTTTTGGTAATTAGGAACCTTTAAAGCTAAAACAATTTGCAAGTAAACTCTTAAGAACCACACACGTTTCTAAGTAAAAGTCAAATCTTGTTAAGTACCTAAACTGGATTTGTAAATATACTTCATAAATAACCAAGAATAAACCATAAGCCATTCACCATATCATTAACACAAGAAATAGAGAAAACCCTTGAGATAGGGTAACACCATATATTAATCCTTATGGAAGGATAAAACTCCTCAAGCAATCCTTGCTTGTACAATCACAATATTCTTCACTACGTTTCATTACATTGCCTATACTTATTTATATAGCTCTCCCTATCTCCTAGGAACCTTCTAGAGAGCCTTCTCACATTTATTACATCCAACTACTATAGTGGGCCTTTATTAATATAGTGGACCTAGTCCACCTTACATTGAATGATCACATTCCCATATATTAATTGACTTCCATTAATAACACATAACTACATTCCCATTGGGTACCTCCCTAGGTATACTACATTCCGTCCCCCTTCACATGTTTCATCCTCGAAACATGAGAAGAAACCATACAATATGACCGACTAAGCAATGTAGCCAACTGGTACCAAGTACAACCATCCATACATCCCAATGGAAGTCGAACATGGTGTCTATCTTCTACCTTTCCACCCTTATCTTTCTCTGCATCATGTTAGGGTTGTCATGGGATTGTTTCTGTAGCTTGAGCTCTTCCTGTAGTGCTGGTAGTCCTCCATGCACCTCTTGATTAGTTTCCTGTCTGGTGCCCTATTGGTGCATAAATGTGTTCATGCATATGCCCTTGCCTTTATGACTTTTGCATCTCTATATGATGTGGATGGCGATATACAAAAACTGTAGGAATTTGTTCTTTTTTCTTCAAATCTGCAACACTTTGTGCCTTTGATTCAATGACCTCCTTAGCTTCCTGATTATGTCCTTCTTGTAGTTTTTCTTCATCTCCTTCTATAGACTCTATTTCTGATTCAAATTTAGATTGGGCAATAACTTCTTTGCTAGCCTCCATGGGTCCATCTTTCTTACTAAGAGACACATCTTGCAATGTGATTTTATTTTTCTTGTACCACAACTTTAAAAAATTCTTTTGCACATTAATATTAATGGTACCCACTGATTCTATCCAAGGATATCCCAAAACAATATCCACTTCATCCATATCCATAGCATAAAAATCTAAATGCAACACATATTTATCCATGGTAATCTTCAAATCTTTAAAAATTTGAACATTTTCACCCTCAACATGTGTGCTTTGAATATTCTTTATTGGAACTTGCAATCTATTAACCAACTGAACATTGATAAAATTATGCATGCAACTAAGGTTAATAGAAACAACGATATTTTCTTTATGAATACAGCCATGAATCTGTAATATAGATTTTTCACATGAAAATAAACTCTTGGTTCTCCTTTTATCCTTATTTTCTCCATGAGACCACTTGTCTAACAATATTTTTTTAAATTCTACATTGGAGAGTCTCATCATCTCCTTATAATCAAGCGATTTCCACCAAATGGCAGCATCACCTTGCAATTTGAGATCTACCCAATAACAATATTTTTCAAATTACATTGGAGAGTCTCACCATCTTCTTATAATCAAGTGATTTCCACAAAATGGCAGCATCACCTTGCACTTTGAGATCTACCCATAGCTACATCTTCCCATGCTTATTTTATTTCTTTAATGAATGATTAAATACTAGGGCCATCACATTTCCAAATACATCTTCTATGAAAAACCCCAAAATAGAACAATAAGTTACGACAGAAAATCACACTTTTCTAGAAAACCCTAAAAACTACAAACCATGTTCATGACTCACTTCCGGACTCCATTTTGGCTTTTAAACTAAGGAAATTGTAGAGGAGAACTCAGATATAATTCTATTTTGGGAAAATTCGGCCTCCAAATGCTACAGAAATAAATAAAAAAAAAACTCTTGTTCTCATTCACCTTAAAAATCCTTAAAATTTGTAGATTTTAAAACTTCAATATCTTAACTTCCTGACCGCTTCTATGATTTGTTTTTTCTAAATTGCGTTTTTGAGAGGAAATCAAATATGCAATATGTTTCTGCAAATTTTCATATAAATATACTGAAAACTTCAAGAATGTTGTGGGTTCCTTTTTCTCTCCTGAAAAAAATCTGCAAAATAAAAATATTTGCCCATAATGTCTACCAAAGAAAGTGGGATCTGATACCAATTTGTTGGCACCAAATATTCTAATACAAAGCACCACAATAGATATACAAGAACAATATGCAAAATCTCCCTTTATTACCATCAAACCCTTGAGGTAGGGCAACACCACAATAATGGATCCCAACATGAAGGATCCTCTCTACAAGTTCACTTGTCTCTCTCAAGGGCATCCTCCTATTGAGCTAAATCACCCAATATATACATTTTCAAGGTCTCATTATACGTTTTGAACCCTTTATATAGTGTACAACATCACCTAAGAACATTCTAAATGAGGAATCTCTAGAAGTAGAACCTTCTAAGAAGTCCTCTTACATTTTATTATATCTAACTACCATAGTGGGTCTTATTTAATAATATAGTGGACCTAGTCCACCTTACATTGAATGACCTTCACCATTATCACTATGGGCCCTCTTGGTCCCCACCACCTCTAGCTACCTTACATTCTCACACCTAGTCTGAATGAGGGGGCGAGCATAGGAGATGAACAAACAAAGCAGTATATATTTCGAGACCAAGGACACTTAGTCTCAGCTAAGATTGGCTTCATTAGTACCGAGGGAGGGGAAACATTTGCGTCATCGATGATTATGATGCTGGATGATAGTAGCACCACTCACCCATTGGCATTGGTCAAGGATCCCGGTAGACACCAGTATCAAGTAATGGTCGATGGTACATACACACTGGATTGCGGGATGATACATGATATATGGACACACTCTAGGATACAAGATCAATAATCATCAATAGAGTGTTGAGTTTAGTAGTGCATATAGGATACCAAATGATGCAGGAGGACACAGTGGTGTGCAACACTATACAAGAGTCCTCGTTGACACATGGTATGGATGGAGTTTCAAGCAGGTTTTGATCCTGCATTATTTCGCGACGAAATGAGAGAGGAGATATACTAAAGAAATGTACGAGATATCACATATTAAATAATATAATAGAAATGTATTAGAGATGCAAACCATAAACACGATATATACAGAATACATGATTTCTATTAATGAAATAAAATGTATGTAGACTATAAAAATACATAGTGAAAAGACTCGCTTAGAATGGTGGCATCTTATCTCTAGAAGAGATGTGGATGTATACTCGTGACTGCAGCAAGAAGATGATTACAATGAGGTTATTAAGGATTTTTTACAATAAATGTGAATGCTAAAACCCTAGAGAACCAAAACCTAAACCTAGGAGTTGAAACACCAAAAGTCATGTAGGCCCCGCTTGGGTAAGTTAGTAAATCAACTCTCCGGGGTCGTAACATTTGCACACTCATCTCTGCTTTTGAAGGCATATACCCCGCTGGAAAGCAGTATCAAGCCGAGATTCATTTTGGTGCTCTTACTATGCCTCTTTGAGCATAGTTGATAAGTTTCATCCCAAAACTCATTTGGGCCTCAAAATGGCCCTAAGGTTAAAACCAAGGTACAGGGCAAATTGCCAAAATTGCCGAAAATTGTTTTGAGCCAATCAAAAAAAAGTGGGTGGCCACCAATAACCAACTGGATCAATCCTCCCTCATTAGGAAGAAATGGCCCCCATTATGCTGAGGCCCTGTGGGGAGAGGAAAACGCTTTGTTGAATCCAAATCTTGGTGAGGTTGTTTGTATTGCTCACATTTTGAAACAAATGGTGAACAGATTGTGAAGAAGCTGAATTTTGTAGTATGAGATATCACCCTAAGGTATTTTTTAGGTAGAACAATAGTCGAAAATACCGTATTATGTACGTGATGACCCTAGAGAAATAATGACACCAAGTAGGTCGAAGTTTCATAAACAAAGATGTATGCCTCCACATATATGGTTATCTAAGAGAACATCACAGACATCCAATGGGAATACTTATAATCCCTCATCCTTGAAAGGTTGGATGTTGCATGACAATCGACATTGTTATCGACACAAATATCTCATCCTGGTGAAGCCACCCAATGTTGTATGGCTGTGGATGTGGTGTCGTCGGGACAAACCTAATTGTTTGATGACCTCTGCCGAGATGAGGTTCTTCTGGCTTCCGCTATTGACAATAAAATTCATCGAGGTCCTCTCACCCACATTTTTTGAATGAAAAAGGTGCTCCCTCTTCAGGATCCTGCTAGTTCTTTTAGCTGAATTGTTGTGGTCACGGCAATAACAATGGGGTCTGCGTCAAAGATCTCTCTTTTACCAGTATTTTCAACTTCAGATTCTCAATTAGGGTTCTAATTGCCTTTGATCTCAGTCACCAATGAATATTTTTAGGGACATTCATTGGTGTTGTGCTATGGGATTTTGTGGAAATCACACGATTTTTCGATGTCCTTGTCTCCGACCTTCTTTTCCGTGGTTTGGACTAGTTTTCGAAACAGTTTGTTAGAATAATTCTATTTACTTTGTTGTTGTGGTTTGCACCCAACTCATGGCCTGGTGCCAAATTGGCCAATTTTAACAAAGATATCGATAAGTACACCAAGTATACATGTCCCGCAAAAATTCTATTTCAATTTTGATGTATCTATGTAGAGCCCTTACCCAGATTTCAGGAACCAAATGTCGCTGAGTCTTTGATACCCAACTTGGTGCTACATGAAGGTATTATGAAAACTGAACTTGGCCCTCTCTTTGCCAAAGCAGGGTCCATCTCATGCACTAGTCCCCATAGTTACAACATAATATTGTTCCTTTACCGTGATCCACAAACAAATCCCAAGTGGGTTCGGCCCCATATTCCAAAAATTTCTATGGAAATTTGTTCCCGCAGCTTCCCACCAATGCCTGACATGAGGGAGAGCTTTAAGGAGTGCATGGACCTTTCTCATCAAAAAATTAGAACAGAGAAATAACCCTCTAATAGAGTTAATCATTTGTCTAGGGATTTATGTATCTATCTGCTCTTCAAATACAAGAATATCAAAAATAACTTGTACCTTGAAAGATCTAGGTGCTCCAAAGTGGTTGTTTGATGAAGATTCTCGCTTCTAATGCTAGCCGCTGAAGAATGTGGAGAAAATTCTCCATCATTTCATCCCTCCTGCCGTGATGAGAGCTTGCCTGGCAACAACTTATACTCACCGTCTGGCCATTTTTATTTTCTTCCACCATTGAGGGTTTCTTTGGTGTGCGCGAGCGATTGTCCTCAAGATAGATAAGATCGAGACCCAACCATATACTCGTGACCTCGCTGACATGCATTGAAAAAATGATCAAGAACAACCTCACCGATACCAATCGGACATCCGATTTTTGGCACGAAATGAGATGAAGATATAATAGAGAAATGCAATGTAGATATCGCAGATATTCACAATATAATGGTTCGCATCGTGAGGATGCAACCATAAACACGTATATACAAGAATACATGATTTCTATTAATGAAATAAATGTGAGATTGTAAAATACATAGTGAAGACTCACTAGAATGGTGGGCAACTTATCTCTCAGAAGAGATGTGACAGGCCAATTACATTCAAGAAGATGATTACAATGAGGCTCCTCAAGGCCTTTCACAAATGTGGAATGTCAAAAAACCTATAGATCCAAAACCTAACCCTAGGAGGATGAAGCGCCAAAAGTCACAGGGACCCCATTTGGGTAAGTTAGCACATCAACAACTTCTGGTCAGAATCTCTTTGCATATGATCTCCATTTTAGGTGCATGGTAACTCATTGGAAAGATATCATCTATATATCATCTTTGGGGAAATGGCCCTCTGGGATTTTATAATTGAGAACATCGGGACCAAGAAAAATCCCCCTATTTGGGCCCCAAAACAACCTTCCGGAAGTTAAACCTGCTAAAAATAGTAAATTGCCAAAACCTTTGAGTCGGGCTTGGAAAGGCAGGGCCTCCTAATAGATTCCTTTATTTTATCATCATATCGAGGAAATTAGTGGATTGATGGATGTTGAGATGCAATATGAGTATGATGATAAGATGATTATGATTAGAATGGTGCAACACACACATCTTCAAGATTGGTGCGTGGAACCCTGATCACAGCTATCGACAACTTGACATCTAAACAACAGATTGATGTTTTACATAGATTTGATTGTTGTGGAGGATGAGTCTCTCAGAGGAGATGACTGAGGGTCGTCAAGAAAAATCTTGTGATAGCACCTCATAGATTCGTATATATGTGAGGGTTTTAAGACCCCTCTGTGGATGGTATGGGGACCTGTATCATTTTGAGACAGGTTCAAATAACTAGCATCAAATTGTGATAAATACTGTTTGAGGATAAGAAATATTGGGGCAAGAGGAATTGTAATGTCCCATTTTTGGTGAGCTTAGAAAAAATAAATATTTAATTAAATTTTTTTATAGTTTATTTATAAATTCTAATTTGACAATTAATCTTAATTAATTATTACTTAATTATATGGATTAAATAAAAGATAAACATTAAAAGTCACATTATTAAAAAGGGGAGTCGAACTTCATTCTAGTAGAATTTTGTTGTGTGTAAAGATAAGTATATTGTTGCTAGAAGAAGCTTCCCTTGGATGTTGTTACATTCTCTACTTGGGTTGAGTTTATCCACAAAGATGGGAAAATTTCCATTATCATCTTTTGTTCATAAATTTGTTTCTAACACATATATACATGAAGGTGACTTGGGGAAATTAAATGACCATGTAAGGAAGCATCCTTTATCATCTAATTTGTGTGGTCTCCTTGGCTAAGGATACAAAGAAGTGGGATCCATTATGCTCTTATTCTGGGATGCAACTCATTCAAATTTATGTTGCATTATACTAGTTTTGTTATTTGAGAGGTACCTCACCTTCAGTTAGCTTGGTACAATGGCTATTTGTCTAAAGCTTCAAAGGAAAACTTAAATCCAAATCAGAATTTTGGTTAATAAATTTGAGATATCCACTGGGAGGGTATCTTACAGTGAAATCATTATCACATCATTCTGGAGCTACAACATCACTACCTACAACCATATAATTTTGTATTGGCACATACATTCCAGATCTGTTGTTTCTTGTATTGAGAATGGGCGATTAATTTGTACTATAGACACACTGTCACTAAGTAATAAAGACCTGAAAATAGGACAATATTATGGAAGTTATGAGGATTAGCATTAAATTATTGGTACTTTAAGAGGAGTCGATTCACTGTAGAGAGGAAAATACTCTACTGCACAATGTCGTGGTGAGCATATATGCAAGAAGTCATTCTAGTGGGCATTTAATACACTCTATTAAACCTACTTCTAAATCCATACTTCATTTAGAGACAACATCTAACACTCAAGACTCTTAGCTTTCATATCTAGAATTGTATATGTGAACTATTAGATAAATTAACCAAGATGCCAAATTCAAACAAGACTTAGAAAATTTGTGGGAAAGATGAAGACCACTGAAGAACTTTGGGCGAAACTTTTTCAATTGTGGTAAGAGTATCAGGAAAACACGGCAACCATGATAGGGAATCTAAAGTGGCTCAAGAAGATGGGAAAAAGATCCACATCTAAAGAAGCCAACAACTCACCACATGAGGGAGGGTTGATAGATCCACATGATGTGATGGAGGTGCCCTACACCTAGTCCTGGAATGAGGAGGTGAGTATAGGAGAGGAAAAAGCAGTGGTATTTATTGAGACTGTTGACACTAGTCTGTGGAGAGATATTGTCACTAGTATCGAGGAGGATGGGGCAACATTTGGTCCCATCGATGATTACGAGGCGGATGACATAGCAACATCTAGTGCATCATTGGCATTTCACACTAGAGCCAAGGACACCTGCACCTAATGGTTAGATAACACATATGTGAGATGGATGGATGAGATGGATACCGAGTTCACACCATGTATGATGAGGAGTCATCTCCAATCACTGCTTATGATTCCTACAAGGATGAGGAGGGGGAAACTCTTATATGTGGCAACTCATTCCAGTTGGATGTGTTAGGGAAGAGGCCTTTCACACCATAATGCATTTGGAGGATCGCATGTTGGTGACCGGGGATTAGGTTACACAGGTGTTGACCAGGATTGATGGAGCCCATAGGTTCATTGAGTATCTTGTGTGGAGAACCCAGATGGAGGATCGACACAGTGGTATAGTAGGTGGAGTCACTAGTGGCCATTTGCGCATCACCAGAGAGGCACTAGAACATATGAATTCAGATCACTTGAAGTTGTTTATGGATAGGGATCTTGTTCTCAAGTTTGTTGAGGACGAGGAAAGAGAGGTTGAGGAGTTATGTTATCAGTTGGGCTTTGCGCACTCTTCGCCACTTATGAAAAATACTCCATCATCTCGGAAGTAGTGACACACATGATGTGGGGGAGGATACTCTTATGATGAGTCAATATGAGGAGGATTCAGAGATACATGTAACTGAGGAGATTGATAGTTTGGTTTTCACTCTTGATTGACACTGCGAGGACCATGAGAATTTTCCTTTGGAGAGCACCTTAGAGTCTTAGGGTTTAGCTATGGAGGAAATGGTTGAGTACATTCCTTATGGACCGAGCCGCAAGGAGGTATACATATACTCGGATTGGGTGGATGGATACATGATATATATGGACACACTTTGGGATACAGGTCCAGTCATCATCAATATAGTGTTGGGTTCAGTAGTGCATACATGATACCGGATGATGCAAGAGGACACGATGGTGTGCAACAACATACATGAGACCTCGTTGACACATGGTGGTGTAAGATGGAGCTTCAAGGCATTTCCTCTAGGGACGACTATTGATAGATTCCTTGATTTTATCATCAAGATCAAGGAAATTAGTGGATTGAAAGATGTTGAGATGCAGCCCCCAGAGGGATGATAAGACTCCATTTATGATCAGAAAGTGGGGAAAGTAACAAGATGGTGGCATCTCTTGAGATTGGTGGGACCCTAGGATCACAAATTGTTGAATAAATTGACAACCTAATAATCATGGATTTTTGTCATATAGATTTGATTGTTGGGAGGATGAGTCCTCGAAGGAGATGATTGAGTGTAGTCGTGAAGAATCTTGTGATAGCACCTCACAAATTCATGCTATGATAAGAGGATGCTTCACATTTTCTAGGATGGTATGGGACCCAAGTATCACTTTGAGACAGGTTCAATCGACTGAGCATAAGATTGTGATAGCATTGCTTGAAGACAACAATCTTAGGGCGGGTGGATTTTTAATGTCCCATTTTTGGTGAGCTTAAAAAACTTAAATATTTAATTAATCGTTTGGGTATGTTGTCTAAATTTAATTTGACAATTAATCTTTAATCAATTATTACTAATTTTAAGTGGTTTAAATAAAACATAAACATTATAAAGTCACATTATAAAAAAGTTCTCTCCATAAGCTTTGGGGAGGTCAACTTAGATATTTCTAAAAAGATCCAATGAGCCTTTAAAAGGAAGAAGAGCAAGTCATTTTGGGCATGTCATACTTGGTGATTATTTCTTGTGGAGTTCAATGAGTCGATGTTTTCATTAGGGTTTTTGAAAAACTCTTTCAATGGAGTTTGGTCAGTGGTGAAACTATCCACCTAGTTAAACAAAGAGGGGAATCCATCCAAGGTTTCCATTGGAACTTCAGTCTAGTTTAGCTTCAGTCCAATTTCATCTTTGGTGTTTTGTTTGAAGAGATAACAAATTGTTCCAAGCTATGTTTGTTGTTATTGATGTATTGCAACCCGCCATGTAACAACCATTTCTGCTTATAAAGGTGTATTCAATGATCCCGTAATAAAAAATGCCCCTGTTATCTCTTCCATTTATGTGTACTTTGGTGTGTATATGATATTTTTGAATAAATTACAAGGGTTTGTAGCAAAGCTAATGCCCTAAGTTTATTTACAAATTAAAACCTTAGTTTTATAAACAAGATCTTACATGAAGATTAACTTGTCATAATAATGTGCTTCAAATGCCCCATTTCTTTGCAAACATTTGCTAGATGCCGGTTGTTTAGATTCTCAAGAGTTCAAAAACATTTATTTAAGCACAAATTTTAGTTTCTTTTTTTTAGATCACTCGCTATTTTGTTTCTCTTTTTATTATAACTAGTAGCTCATTTCCACATCATTTAGAAATTAGCATGTATAATTAAAAAAAATGAGATTAATGCTTAAAAATAAAAAAAAATCAAATTAATCATGTTATTTGGTTTTTTGAGATTCGTGCATATTTATCTTTTTTATTTTCTCTACACAATGTTTCTTTTCTTTCCTTGCCTCTTCTTTTGTGTATATCACAAGAAATCTTGGGAAATGCACAACTCAAACGCTTCCTTACCACACTGTTCTAATGATCATTAGTGCTATGTACATAAGAAGAACAATTACAGTCCCTAACAATAAATTTATTATGCATGTTCTTAAAGTTGATTTTCAATACACAACACATAATTTTCATCTATAAACTACATCAAGATTATAACCTTATTATGAAAGACAACTTAAAAAGCAGAACTGTTTTTATTTTGGGAAGCACAATAAACATCTATAAAATATTTATATGCCATAGATAGTTTGGAGTGTGCATTGTTGGATTTAAACTTATTTAGATCCAAGAATGCACACCCCAACACACAAAACATTAAATTATCTTCAAGCGAGTACTTATTGCTTGCCTTTTGTTTTGTTTTATCTTTACCCAATGTAACTCTAGCCCTATAAGAAGCCATGCGACTGCTATTAAAAATGACAAGGTGCAAACGAATTAAGAAAATGCCATGGTTTATGTCTCCTTCCATGGTAATACTTTTTCATGTGGTCCTTCTTGGCAATTTCCTTTATCAGAATCATGATTTATCTCATTCCTAACATTAGATTCCATAGTCACCTACCTCAAGTGTGAGAGGACATGCAATTTGTCACTTTTAATGATGTAGCTTTCTAAATCACATATTGATTAACTATATCTTCATTACATAGAAGGAATTTTTTGAAGGGGAGGACCTCTCTAAAATTTATGTTGTCCTTCTCTCCACTCATGAACTACCACCTATCACACACATTGAAAACCACCACATCATCATGTCTCTGGTTTAAACCATGATCAACTTCATCATTCTCACCTGCCATAGACTCCAAAATATTATTGTTACTAATCAAGGTCATTTCATGTGGTCCTTCTTGGCATTTTCCTTTATCGGAATCATGATTTCTCTCATTGCTAACAATAGATTCCATAGTCACCTACCTCAAGTGTGAGAGGACATGCAATTTGTCACTTTTAATGATGTTGCTTTCTAAATCACATATTGATTAACTATATCTTCATTACACTGAAGGAATTTTTTGAAGGGGAGGGCCTCTCTTAAATTTCCATTGTCTCTTCATGTCCAATTAAGAACTACCACCTCTTGACACATTGAAAACCACCACATCATCATTTCTCTGGGTTCAACCATGATCAACTTCATCATCCTCACATGCCATAGACTCCAAACTATTATTGTTACTAATCAAGGTCATTTTGTTGGCTTATATCCCCTCTTATCCTAAATCAAAGAAACCTATCTCACTAAAGCATGCATAGTTCATCATGTGTGATTATTCAAGACTCAGTGTGGCCCTTGTTTTCATTGTGATTTCACTATGGTCATCGTTAGTTACAAGATATGCCCTAGTAAGGTTGATAGGGTTGCATAACTTGTGTGATAGGGCTCGTTATGAGCAAGCAACCCAACAACAAACCAATGAGAAACAACAAACCATAATGAGCAATCAATCAACTTAATGTCATTACAAGTTGCTTACTTGCAACTTGGTTGAATGTTTCCTTGCTTATGCTAATGGGATCAATGCTTCTAATTTTGATACATATATAATATTTATAGTGAATCATATCCTAACATTCATACCACTAAATTCCATGATAGACATACTTGTAATCAAGGTCATACAGAAACCAATGGACATCAATTCTCCAAACAAAATAATATGTGAAATCTAGGACTAACCCAAGTTTATATTCTTTGTCGCTTGCATAGATAATTTTTTGTAGCCTCAAACCCTCCCCCAATTATCATTCTATGCTATGATAGGGAGGGACCAACAATGTCTTGTCTTCTATGTTTTGAACATTAGTCTATACACAATAGTAGAAGGAAACAATTCAATAACCCTCTTTAAAAATTAAGATATAAATTCATAATCAATGGCTTTATTGTAAAGTTGCAAGTTGCAAATACATGGGGCTACTTATAGCATAATGATTCTCTTGTAGTGTCTATTCCTCCACTTTACAAGTAGAGGGTAGAAGAAGGACAAAAGGTTAGCATTCCTCTTTATTCTCCTGCTCTATAGGGTATGCTAGTTATTATTTGATTAAAGTTATGCTTAACTCAAAGTTAAAATAAATCTTAAATATTTATAGTGAGCCCTTTTTATTATTATTTGGTCAAAAGTTTTTAAAATATCTGTGGGTTTCCATTTTTTTCAATTTAAATTATTCATTGTAGATACATCTAGTTAAAAAACACATTTCAAATTTATGTAGAAATTACAATAAAAAATGGAATAGGTTGAACTTCTAACAACCAAACCAGTTTTTAAAGAAAAATGGAGCTAACAGAAATTACAATAAAAATGGAATAGGTTGAACTTGTAACAACCAAACCAATTTTTAAGGAAAAATGGGACTAATAGAAATTCTATGGACTTTAAAACCTTACCTCAAAAATTTTGCCCCATTTTCAATAAACCCAAATGTCTAGATTATTTCACAATCAAACATTTAAACTACACCTATTTTCAATAAACCCATATACTTAAATTAAAAAAAAAAATCAATTAAAAAATCCAAAATTTCAATCCAAACATTTAATTCCAACCAAGAAAACTAAAATATATAAAATACCACGTAAATAAAATTTAAAAATAAAATATAAAATACCATAAATAAACCTTCCATTAAAAGTTACAAGTAAGATGTTTCCCAATAACCTCTCATGTGCAAAGTTGGTAAAAACCCCAAGGTGCGATTTAAAGTTAGTAAAAACCCCAAGGTGCAATTTAACCAAATTTAACCCTCAGTTTAACGTGTCCAAGTTATCTGATAATCACTCACGTTCAAAGTTGGTAAAAACCCCCCTTAGGGGTGCGATTTAACCCTACACTTAACGTGCACAAGATGTGGTACGCAATACGAAAAGTTGCACCCCTCCCATCAAAGAAGCAAGGAGTTTGCCCACCTGAGGAGCCTTGCTCAGATTAAAGATCCCGTTGACAATTCAGTTGCTGAGTCTCCCAACATATATATATATATAAGTGCATAGACAACATCTTAATCAAACCATATCCTTTCTCCCGGTGGAATAATAGGTGGTGTCTGTTATCATTTTCGTTCAGTTTTCCTTTCTTGGCACTTAGCTAAGTTGATCCAGATCCATCTCCATCCATCCAAGAAGCAAAAAATGGCAGGTTCTACTTCTGCTACCCCAATCCTGAAGAACGAGTTGGATATAGTGATACCCACGATCAGGAACTTGGATTTTCTCGAAATGTGGCGGCCATTCTTTGAGCCGTATCACCTCATCATTGTGCAGGATGGAGATCCATCGAAGACCATCAAAGTGCCGGAGGGCTTTGATTACGAGCTCTATAACAGAAACGATATCAATAGGATCCTCGGCCCCAAGGCTGGGCCTCCTGTATCTTCTTCAAGTACAGCGCCTGTTGTTGCTTCGGCTACATGGTCTCCAAGAAGAAATATATCTTCACAATTGATGATGATTGCTTTGTTGCCAAGGATCCCTCTGGCAACGACATCAATGCTCTCCACCAGCACATCATGAATTTGCTTTCTCCCTCAACTCCATTATTTTTGAGAGAACATAAAGCATTTCAGGGAAACATTCGATGGGGTGGTAGTATTTTTGAAAGACATCTCTAGAAACAATTCCATCGCTAAAAAGACATCTCTAGAAACATCGCTAAAAGAAATACAAATACTAGCACGGGACAACAATTCCTAGCACCCCATCGAATCTTAATTTGATTTCTCCCTCAACTCCATTATTTTTTAGGAGAACATAAAGCATTTCCTGAGCTGACAAATTTTCAGCTGATGAAATTGTGACGGAATCAACCTTAACATTCTCGCTGCCGCTCATTCCAACGCCTTTGGCAATGATATCTTTGGTGGGAGGGTTTAGTGTCCCGGCAGATCCGAGACCATTCGACATAGATTTCAGAAGGTGCACTTGCACCTCCAGGAATTTCACGTATTTACCCGCTGCCTCCAGCATTTTAGCGGTATCTAACTTGGATCGTAGGGGAATACGTTTCTCCAGCCTGCGGAATTTTTCCCGGTTTTGCTTCCTCCTTTGAAGTGCTGCAATGCTCTGAGGGTCCAGTTTGATACCGATATAACTGATACTACTCCTGCTTCTTCTCCGCGCAATTGGAATTGTTTTTCACCAAAGATGATACAGGAGAGACAGACTGAGATTCAGTAGCAACCGCAGAAAGATTCAGTAGCCACCGCAGAAATATAGTTAAAAATCACGGACGAATTTGCTCCTCAAATTTCAATAAACTGGTCCGTGATTTTTAACTATAAAAGAAGACTCTAGCGACACTATTGTTCAAGTTGATGTTTGCGCTTCAGGTGGGTACTGTTTGTGAGTAGAAGCATTTGTTGATCTTATAATCGTGGATTCACAGTGGATAGAAGAATTTATCACTTTTCTCATGGACTCACAGTCGATGGAAGAGTTTATCACTTTTCTTGGAGACTGCGGTATTCCAGAAACTGAGAATGATTATCAAACTAATGGTTCCACGCCTGAGACAAGCTGCAACTTCAACCTCGATGAAGTTTTTGATCATCCAGATCCTCTCGTGAACTCGGATCCGGTCTGGCAGAAGAGCCCGCTCTCCAGTTTTCTTGGAGACGGCGGTATTCCAGAAACTAAAGCTAATGGTGGTGAGGCGGTGCAGGCCGAGCATTTACAGAGTCCTGTTGGCGAAGTGCGTCGGCAATGGACTCTTTTCAGTCCCTCGGAGTCATATACGAGCTGCTCTAAGCGACCAAGGACCCTCGGCTATACTATTGAAGACGCCAAGAGAGCTTGTCACGGCTATATTTCTGAGGTGGCTACTGAGTCTCAGTCTGATCTCAACTTCTCTGTCTCTCCTGTATCATCTTCTGAAAACGCTGGCTGCTCTAAGGGACCAAGGACCGTCGGAAGCGATGAGAATTTGCCCAAGAATATTTCTGTGGTTGCTACTGAATCTCAGTCTGTCTCTCCTGTATCATCTTTGGTGAAAAAAACAATTCCAATTGCGCGGAGAAGAAGCAGGAGCAGCATCAGTTATATCGGTATCAAACTGGACCCTCAATGAACCCTCAGAGCATTGCAGCACTTCGAAGGAGGAAGCAAAACTGGGAAAAATTCCGTAGCCTGGAGAAACGTATTCCCCTACGATCCAAGTTAGATACCGCTAAAATGATGGAGGCAGTGGGTAAATACGTGAAATTCCTGGAGGCGCAAGTGCACCTTCTGAAATCTATGCCGAATGGTATTGGATCTTCCAGAACACTAAACCCTCCCACCAAACATATCATTGCCAAAGGCATTGGAATGAGCGACAGCGGGAATGTTAAGGTTGATTCCGTCACAATTTCATCAGCTGAAAATTATTCAGCTCAGGAAATGCTTTATGTTCTCCTCAAAAATAAT
Organism: Picea sitchensis; assembly: GCA_010110895.2. Taxonomy (NCBI): domain Eukaryota; kingdom Viridiplantae; phylum Streptophyta; class Pinopsida; order Pinales; family Pinaceae; genus Picea; species Picea sitchensis. The sequence continues at coordinate 26,969 of SNQJ01S0055976.1, forward strand.
GGAGTTGAGGGAGAAAGCAAATTAAGATTCGATAGGGTGCTAGGAATTGCTGTCCCGTGCTAGAAACATTGCTAAAAAGACATCTCCAGAAACATTCGATGGGGTGCTAGTATTTTATTTTTGAGAATCTGTATGGGGTATCATGTTTGGGTTGAGTATCTGTATGGATCTGTTTCTGCTATTGAGATTAAGATATTGAGATTAAGATTTTTTGGGAGTGCAAAAAATTGCAGACTACTGTGTTTGTTGGAAAAATTGGTTAAAGTTAAATGTTTAACACAAAATAAACTTTTGATGATGGAATCTACCAGAAATGCAATGGAAACTTTGTTTTCATTTTTCCTGGCCTCACCACACCTGGTTTCAATGCTCTGATCAAAACCAATCTTCATGTAACTTTGCTCTCACTTTTCCTGGCCTCACCACACTTGGTTTCAATGCTCTGATCAAAACCAATCTTCATAAACATGAGTAATCTAGCTTTTGTGATGTTTTACAAGGTAATCTACCTTTTATGAACATAGTTAACCATGAATAAGTTATGTTCATAATCATGATTCATATATTCATATTCTATAAAATGTATGTATCTGGCAAACTGTTAATTTTTTTTGTGTGGAGATTAATTGTACTTCATCACTGTCTTAGAGATATTTTAATTTTGGTTTTAAATTTAGAAAATTGCAATCCATGTATTGTTTTACTCTTTGGTATTTCATTTATCATAAGATTCATCCAAGAATTTATACCAATGAATTCCAGCAGATAAAATGTGTGTATCCCATAAATTGTTAATTTTTTGTGTGAGATTAATTGTATTTCATTACTCTTTTTTAGATATATTTTAATTTTGGTTTCAAATTTAGAAAATTGCAATCCATGCATTATTTTACTCTTTGGTATTTCAGTTATCATAAGATTCATCCAAGAATTTACAGTGAATGAATTTGCAGTATAAAATGTGTATTTGGCAAACTATTAATTTTTTTGTGTGAGATTAATTGTATTTCATTACTCTGTTTTAGATATATTTTAATTTTGGTTTCAAATTTAGAAAATTGCAATCCATGCATTGTTTTTCTCTTTGGTATTTCAGTTATCATAAGATTCATCCAAGAATTTGCAGTATAAAATATGTGTATTTGGCAAACTGTTAATTTTTTTGTGTGAGATTAATTGTATTTCATTACTCTGTTTTAGATATATTTTAATTTTGGTTTCAAATTTAGAAAATTGCAATCCATGCATTGTTTTACTCTTTGGTATTTCATTTATCATACTATTCATCCAAGTAATTGTGCATACTTGGAAAATTAATTAAGCTGTCATATTCCTGTGAGATTATTTTGTATAGATGTAATAAAATATCACAGCATAATTCAAAAACAAAACCAATCCACCAAGTGCAATATTTGAAATTAATATTTTACAGAAATACTGTACTGACATTTTTTGAAAAATCAATCTTCCCTTAAGGTTGACTGTACTCTATTATGTACTTATATAGCTTGAATTTCCTGTATTATTAGTTAGTTATATTATTTTGATTTTTATATTATTGTTTCATTTTATGTCAATTTCTTATTCTTTTTATATATTGTTTCAATATCATGTTAAAATAAGTTCATTATATTATTTTGATTTCTATATTGTTGTTTCATTTTTTGCAAATTTTTTAGTTCTTCTGTATATTGTTTTGGTATCATGCTAAAATTTATATATTGTTGTTTCATTTTTTTTTTGCCAATTTCTTATTTCTTCTGTATGTTGTTTCAGTATCACGTTAAAATTAATTAATTATATTATTTTAATTTTGTTTCATTTTCTGCTAATTTTTTATTTTTTCTTAACCCTTGTTTTACATTTAAATGTTTTAGTTGATCTAAATCTGATTTTATCACTACATTTCAACTATATTTTAATGAAGATTTTAATATAAAAATTGTTATTCTATATTATTTCCATTAACTATTCAAATATCAAATGTTTTATAGAATTACTTCATATATTTTATTTTATCAAATGTTATATAAAATTACTGTAATTATTAATGTAATGATCATAGTAACTAATTACATGACTTTAATCTTTCACATTGAGATCTGATATTAATTTTAAAACAATGTATTTGTATTATGAAATTTTATTTTATTGTTTTTAAATGTTTACTAGTTTTATAAATGTTTATATTCAATTACAAGTGTCTCCTTATATTGATTGAAGTAGTCATCTAAATATTATATAATTAAATTTTGTTAAGTATAAATATCCATTACTATAGAGTATGGAGTGTTTTACATTTAGAAGTCTCTATGCAAAGCCTTCTCAATTATGGATGTATAGAATTTGACTAATGTTATGAGCTTTTACATTGGGATTGGCCTTGATAAGGGCCCCACTTGACTAGTTCAGATTCATCTTTAATGTATGTTAACTAATTCTCTTTCGCAAGAGCTTGGGCTTTCTCGGCCCCCGACCTCCTCCCAGACCATGCTCTTTGTGATGCTGGCTCTTCGTCTGGAGCTCCTCCCTCCTCTGTTCCTTCGTCTCCAGCAACAGCGGCAGGCTCGACCTCTACTGTTTTGTCACTGCCCTTTCCGGTCTCCTTCAGAGATGCAGTCTCTCAAGGTCGTGTTTCTGGATTTTCTCAAATGGTCTGTGAAGCTCCAGATCCAGTGATCCCTATGCCTCAGGAAGCGACAATCTGTGAAGGTTTCTTTAGATTTAATGCTCTGTTTTGCAGGTTTAACGGCTTTTGGCCTCACCTAGCAGATCTGCACTCTTGGATTGCTTCAGAATGGACTCCCCTCCTCGAGGAGGAAGCTCATGTTCGCCCTTGTGTAAAAGGTTTCTTCGTAGTGATTTTTGCCTCTTCTAAGGATAGGGATTTGATCTACAGTTCCAGGCCCTGGTTCTGGGGTAGGTCGGGTCTCGGGTCTGTCTGTGTAGCTTTGGACCCCTTCTTTCGACCCCTCCTCAACGTCCATCCCTTCAAGCCTCGTGTGGGTAAGGCTCCTTGGTCTGCCTATTCATTTTTGTGGTGATTCTTCTCTCAACCATATTGGGAATGCTCTTGGCAAGTTTCATAGTAGCAGTCCAGAAACTAAATGGGGCTTCACTACCTATGCACGGATCTGTGTAGAGATAGATTTCAATAAAGGATTCCCAGTGTGAATCACTCTTCAAGGGAAGAACTATTCTTGGACGCAGAAGCTCGACTATGAGAATATTCATTTTAGGTGCAGAAATTGTTTTGAAACAGGGCACTTAGCCAGCAAGTGTCAGAAACTCCTCGAGAAAAACAAAAACCCTAAGAGTCAACGCAAACCCACATGGTGGGCAGGAGCTCTTCCGGAGCACCAAAGCATAGAATCGGCTAATGATACCCTAGACAAGGAAGATACAGAGATTGTACCACAGAAAATGGAACAAGCCACTTATGTTCAGGAGCAAGTGCCTCCTTCCCAAAAAAAGCCCAAGGGGAAGGCTCATGCAGAAACTGATCCAACCATAATGCCAGGTATATCTCAGCTTGAACACCAGACCTCAAGCTGGGCCGACTTAGATGATGAAGAAGGCCCTCTACGTCCGACGAAAATCCAATCTCAAGATCAAAGCAATGAATGGCAGATCGTGTCAACAAGGAAAAAGAACTTTCAAGTCAGAAAGGATGTAATGACCTGAAGCTGCACCAGGTTGTTGAAATAGTATGGTTTCCCAAGCTTCTTTCTGTTTTAGTTCAATTAGGTTTGTCCCTCTGATTTACCAGGAAAATTTTTAGAAGTAACGAACCCAGTGGATTCCCCACTATCAAAAAAATAAAATAATAATAATAACTAGGCAAATTAACTCAAGTTGTTCATTATTGTTCTCCTAAGCGCAATAGTGGTTCTACATCTACATGCTTTTGTTGGTCATTATGAAGACACTTGAATGGAGTTGGGATTTGGTTGTCATACAATTTTCAGATGTAACGAACCCAGCGGATTCCCCACTATTTTTTTTTAATACAAAACATTAATCGTTGCTGTCAAAAAAATAAAATAATAATAATAACTAGGCAAATTAACTCAAGTTGTTCATTATTGTTCTCCTAAGCACAATAGTGGTTCTACATCTACATGTTTTTGTTGGTCATTATGAAGACACTTGAATGGAGTTGGGATTTGGTTGTCATACCATGCTTCGTCACCCAAAAATGAATCACCTCACTCATTTTGTTGTTCATTATTAGTTTCCTCGGCACAATAATGGTTCTACATCTACATGTTCATTATTAGTCTCCTTAGCACAATAATGTTTCTACATCTATATATTTTTGTTGGTCATTATGAAGACACTGAATAGAATTAAGATTTGGTTGTCATACCATGCTTCTTCACCCAAAAAGTCACCTAAAATGATAACCAATTGGGGTTGGTAAAGAGGAGGAATTTCATTGACTCCAAGATAGGGAACTCTGATACAAGTTGCATTTTCCATACCTTAGTTCTCCTCCTCTCTAAACTTGAATAGGAAAAACACTTAGTTTCAAAGAAACACTTAATGATCTTCTTAATTTGGGGATCAGAGAGAGTTGAGTTTGGGTCTTGGTTCATGTTTATTGAGAATGCATATGAGTATTAGGATGTCAAGGAACTAGTATTGGAGATTAATCATGGAAATGTCTGCTAACAACTTAAGAACAGTTTGGTTAAATTCAGAAAAGGCTTATTCTTTCACCCAAGATATTGTTTCAGTAAGGATTGTTTGAAACAGAGTTGAGACAAAGTCTTGTGTAGGGCGTAGAAGTTCGAGTCCTATGTGACAGAAGNTAACAACTTAAGAACAGTTTGGTTAAATTCAGAAAAGGCTTATTCTTTCACCCAAGATATTGTTTCAGTAAGGATTGTTTGAAACAGAGTTGAGACAAAGTCTTGTGTAGGGCGTAGAAGTTCGAGTCCTATGTGACAGAAGCGAACAAATGAAATTTTGTAGGCCAAGTAGGCTAAGTCCCATGAGTACAGAATGTATAGTCCTAGGGCTCAAGGGTGATGGAGTGCCCCGTTGAAAACAGAGTAGATTTTTCAGAAAGCCTCTAAGTCCAGAACTGTAGACGGGGAAGAGCATTGCAATGCGCATCAGAATCATAAAGTACTTGTCAACTTGGTAGAGATTAGGGAAAAAAGAAAAACACATATTCCAATAAAACATCTGGAAGATAAGATATAAGCAGTAGGGTGAAATAGATCTGGAAATTAATATTGAACCTCTAATTACGTGAAGCTTTCCATAAGACTTTGCACTTTTTGACGAAGCTTTTCATAAAACTTTGAATTTTTTATGAATAATTTTTTATTATATAGAAAAATATTATATTTCTAACAATGTGTATTAAAAATTTTAAGATAATGTGAAAATCCAGGCTAAACATAAAAATAATCAAACATTTAAAATATCATATTTGTATATATAAAAAATAATGAAAACACTATTTTAAATACTGAATATAATATATTTATACAGGACAAAAAAATTACATGTAAATAGTTTTATCTATCTATATAAAATGAAATTATTACTCTCAATAATAAAAACACTACATTAAAATACTAAATATCATGTAAATAATTTATTTATACATAAAGGAAAAAAATACATATATAAGTAGTTTTGACTACATTAAAATACTAAATATCATGTAAATATATATATAAAAAAGGAAAAAAATATTAGTTTATATGTGTAAAGAATGAAAATTTTTAAGGTCACTCCTAGGGAGATATACATATTCAATTCCTTTGATTTAAACTTGTGAATTTTTATTAGGAAACACGTGTTTTTAACCATTAGGCCCACTCAATATTCATACATATAAAAGTGTAAACAATTAAATAAAATAATATATTATGAAAATATAATATAAATAAAATATATGAAATTAATAATAAAAAGTTAAAAACAATCCTTAAAATAATATATTCATACACATTAAAATGCAAACAATTAAACAAAATAAATTACAAAAATATAATATAATAATATAAATAAACATAATATAAATAAAATATATCAAATTAACAAGTGAACAATTAGTACCAGACATCTCGACATCTCGATCCCCGTGATACATTAGAGTTTTGGCTCGGTGTATTGAATGATATGAAGTGCTATGTTGCCCGGTGGTGGTGGCCTCGATCACGTGCAACCTGATATACCAGATCAAGATATTGGTAAATTTGGAAGGTGCATGGTCGAGACCTTGGTGGTCCCAATCTCTTGGTAGGTGTATATACTGGATCAGGAGGATAGTGAGTTAAAGACTGAGCGTTGATCCTCGGTAGAGAAGACGTCAATCTGACTGTTCGTTGGAAAGGAAAGATTGACGACTGTGGTCGATTGTGTATGGGTAAACTGATCGAAGATTAACAGACCCCCCTCCCCCCACAATTTGAGCACATGATGCAAATAGGAGGACATACATCGGCGTGTAGCAATTTTGGGTGCCCTTCTGCATTGGGATTGTAACCAAGAGCTAGCCCCTTGTAACTAAGCCCCTAGTCATAGCTCTTGGGCACATGGAGAAAGATATTCTGCTCATGATTTCCGGTTATGGTCCTATGGAATTTTAACGTTGAGAATGATAGTGGGTTCAAGTCTGTGACGTTGAGGCAGGACAACATTGAGAGGTGGAAGAAAACACGAGAAAGAGTGTTGGGGAGGAGCATATTATGTACCGCTTGAATTCTTTTACCTACCCTTAGCAAGGGACTACCTAACTAGCACTTTTTTTTTCTTACCCTGTAGAGCTACCTAAACATAAGTATATGGGCATACACATTACCTTACTTATGGCATGAGAGCCACTTATTGCTTACATATTGAACCAGTTGGCTAGCTACGGAGAATGCAGAACCTAGGTTGGATGGATATAATGGTAAGATATGCTCCAAGGGAATTTACCATATAGGTCGAAACCCACGACACTAACCGCATCATGAGAAGAAAATGTGGCACCAACATATCAAGAAAAAGCGTAATATGAACCAATCCAAAGTGCAACACCACTATATCCATCATGTTGTAGTGAGTTGTCCATAGTTAACTAGAAATTGTACCTTCCTTCACACTCACTGCAGGATTAACTGAACTAACTCAATTAAATTTCTTCAATAATTGATCCGAGTGGATATCAGTGGCCACCCACCTATTCCAACTGGATCAAAACAATTTGTTGGCAATTTACTATTTTTAGCATTTTTTTGGCTCCTGAACTTTTGGAGCCATTTTGATGGCATAAACAAAGCTGATCCCCCAAAATGAAGCTCATCGTTGATACCTTTCCAACAAGATATATTGCGCACCAAATGGAGATCGTATGCTAAAGTTACGCCCCCGGGAAGTTGATACACCAAACTACCCAAAACGGGGTCTACAAAATTGTTGGATTTTCATCTTCTGGGATTAGGGTTTTGGATTTTCTTTATGTTAAAAAGGCCTTTGGAGCCTCATTGTAACAATCATCTTCTTGTGAATGTGAGTAGCCATCACATCTCTTCTTAGAGATAAGCTGCCACCATTCTAACGAGTCTTTCACTCTGTATTTCTACAGTTTTGTACATTTTGCTCATTAATAGAAATTGTGTATTAATGTATCTATGTACTTATGGTTATATCTTTGTACAATTCTTTATTATATCTCTACTCTCATTTTGTACCGAAAATAATCCAGATCAGTGGTATCAGAGTAGGTTTCTCTTGATCATTTTCAGTGCATGTCCCCGACGCGGTTCGAGTATAGTAAGTTGGGTCTTGACCTTATCTCTCCTGAAGAAAATTACTCTCACACACCCAATAAAATTTCCATTGCAAAAGAAAATAAAAATGATGGACCATAAGATTCTATTAATTTGTTGCTTGAGCAACCTCTCACGCGACAGAGGGACGAAATGATGGAGAATTTTTCCCACGTCCTTCAACGCCTGTTGATAACAACATGCACGTCTTCATCAAGCGACCACTTTGGAGGCACCTCACATTTCAAGGTACAAGTTAATTTTTATATTCTCATATTTGAAGGTTAGATATATGTGGATGCCCTAGAAAAATGGTTAAATCTGTTAGAAGGTTATTTCTTTGTTCACAATTTTTCTGATAGGGAAAATATCACCTTCGCACTCCTTAAGGCTCTCCCCCATGTCAAACATTGGTGGGAAACTTACTGAGAGAAAATTTCCACATAGGAGTCTGGAATATATGGGGTCGAGCATGTTATCACATGATCTTGTCAAGGGTCACATCTAGTGGTTGTTAATACCCAAGTCTGCGCCCCTGGTCCATCTCTCTCTTTTCCACATAGCATTCCTAGGTTTTTTTCCCTTCTGGTTGATATAGTTGATTTCCCTTTTCGATCAAATGACCTGGTTTTCCTTAGTGTCTTGCTTGACTGATTCTCGGATCAAGGTTTTTTCTGTTTTCTTTGAAGGACGAACACATATTGTGATTTTGGTCCAAATTACTGGCCAACTTGTTTACCATTGATTGAGCTCACAACATGTCGTCCAAATCCTTTGTTTGCATAGGTAACAATTATGAGCACAAAGTGAAACATTCAGAGCTATTCATTTCGGGCTTAAAACACAAGCAAGCGGACATAATCGATTTTCAATGACGAAAATCTAATGAACAGTTCAGATCAGCAGCTCTCGGAAAGTTGGGTTTTCAAAGTCACGTGGGGGTTAACGTCTGGACAAAGGTCCCGAAGAGTTGAAGCCTGAACTCTCGAAATAATTGTGGACCGTTAATCTCAAACCAACAAGGACCAATGATATTGGTAGAAGCATCACCAGAAGAGTCGAAGTCCTGAAGACTCAAAGTAACGAGAGGTTTCCACGTCAACCCGAAGATGGTTACTTCAGGAGGTTTCCATCCAAACATCCTGAAGTCCCGAAGTAAATCTGAGCCATTGAGGGTTGAGGACACGTGTCGACAGATCCCACACTTCGAAAATTTGAAACTTCGGAGGATTGCACAAGCAAGCAGAAGAAAAATCTTGAAGCCTGAACTCCTGAAGTGAATCTCAGTCATCCAAAACAAGAGGACATGTGGAGGCAGATCTCTCACTTCGGAGATACGACACTCCGGCGGATTGTAGGAGCTATGCACTGAAAAGGCCCAAATCCCGAACTCCCGAAGTAGTTGTAGAACATTGATCTCAAATCAACAAGAGTCGTTAATTTTTGTAGTAGTATCACCTGAAGGCCCAAAGTCCCAAAGTAACATCTGGCTAACACATCGTTGCGGGCCCAACCACTCTGCGGGTGTTTTTAAACTCAACAAGTGGCATACATCTAGTGTCGACACATGGCACTCATTTCAAGTGTTTTTGGACATGTCTTTAGCCTATTTTCGAGTGACACATGTCAGCCCTTTGTTCACGATATGTCAGCATAATGATGTCAATCCACCATGTCAGTTGCGGGAGATCATCCTCCGGGAATTGTTCTTGTTCAAGCGCCAATATTAGTGCCATCTCCATGTGCGGTTTTAATGGATCCTAGAATTGGTGGGTGGATAAACTTTAGCAGTGGTGCTAAATTTAGCAAGTGCGCCCAGATCGTAGATCGCGACCAGATCAATGACCACGTCTCATTGCGGGGACGTAATATGCTCAAACGATAAAATTCTTGAG
>SNQJ01S0055977.1:14737-54229 GCA_010110895.2 Picea sitchensis
CTATGCACATACTGTGGCACCTGGACATGGATGCTCAGCTGTCCCGGTTTCCTGCTCAGGCGGGACAGCTGGCATCACTTTTTGTATCTTTGATCATAGCAATATAAACAGGCACTACCTCTTTTACTTAAAAAAAAAAATATATGGATATTCCTTGTCATTATGTTTGCAACAGTAGTTGGAACGTCACGTGGTTCCTCGCAGTTGAGGAGTTATGTCCTTGTAAATTTGGAAGCCATGAAAACTGGGTAAGGAGACATAAACGATTACAATTGATAAATTAAAGGGCTAAGTTGTTGTAATAAGAAACCCCTAAAGTAAGCAAAGAGGTTACTTAGAAAAAGTATAAATACACCTCAAAGAGTCTCTCATAAACACAATTCACACACAACTTTATTGATTATCTATCTTCTGAAGAAATTTTGGTCTATTGGCGAATGTGAGGTTGAATCTGAGGTAGAAAGTCTAAGGTTGTGAAGGAAGGTCGAAAGTGAAAGTCTAGGAGTTACATAAAAGGTGATAACCCTAGGTTCTAAGGACATTCCTGGGTTACAGTTTAGCAGGGCATGACCATCCACGGGATGTAGTAGATAGAAGCGTAGATATATGCAAGTATTAGAGGAGCATGTCACAGATCTGTGGAAAAGAGATCTAGTTGGATATTGGTGGCCACCCACCTATTCCAACTGGCTCCCCTTGTTCATTTTTAGTTCAACATGTCCTTTTGTACTTCTTTGTAATTGTGGGTTCTACACTTATGGGGATGTCTGAAGCCCTACACATCTTCTAGGTGGATATTGATGGCCTATCACCTAATACAAATGGATTATTTTGTATTTTTTCATGTTAGCACATCTTGTTGTACTTCTAGGGCCATTTTGGAGGCCTAAACAATGTTTTTTTGGCTCTCCACAGTGAAACTATAAATGTAGTCAATGTTTTACATTGGAATATGTAGTTCTCTGAAAGATCTTTCCAACGAGCTATCGCGTGCCTAAAACGGAGCTCGTATGCCAAAGTTACAACCACGGTAAGTTGAGGTACCAACTTACCCATAGGGGCCCACATGAATTTTGACGTTTCATCTCCTAGGGTTAGGTTTTTGGATGTCTAGCGTTTTGGCATTCATGAGTAATATCAAAAAGGCCTCTAGAGCCTTATTGGAATTCATTATGCTCAGACAGATGCACGTAGCAGCCACATCTCTTATGAGAGATAGCTACCACCATTCGAGAAAGTGTTTCAGTCTGTAGTTTTACAGTTTCAGCCTATTTCATTATTCAATAGAAGATATTGTTCACTAGATATCTGTGTTATTATTCATATCTTCATGTTTATTGTATTCATTCTATTATTCAGTTCGTTCCGCTCCTAAATCTAGATCGGTGGTATCATAGCGGTCTACTCTTCATTTATTTTTCTTCGTGCATGTCCCCATCAAAATCTGGGTACAAGAATTTGGGACTTGAACCAATCGATCCATTGCAAGATCGGTCACGTTGAGCTCGAAAACAACCCATGAGGGACGAAAATAAAGATGATGGAGCAGGATATCCTATTAAAATGTTGCTCGAGGAAGCCCTCGCGTGACAAAGGAACAAAATGATGGACAACTTCATGCAGATCCTTCGACAAATGCCCACAGGAGAAGCATCTTCATCAAGCGTCCATGCAACCCCCTTCAAGGTACAGGTAAATTTTGATATTCCATTATTTGAAGGAATAATAGATGCGGATGTTGTAGATAAATGGTTGAATCTGCTCGAAGGGTATTTTTTGGTCCACAATTTTTTCGATAGGGAAAAGATCACGTTTTCACTCCTCAAGGTCGTTCCCCATGTTAAATATTGGTGGGATACTTACTTTGAGCAAAGGGCCATAGAGGAATATGCAATTTTTATGGTGGCCCCTGCATGGGATTCCTTCCGGGATGCCATTAAAGAACAGTAATACCATGTTGGAAGCTACGAGGACCAGTACACCAAATGGACCACTCTACGCCAAGAAAGGGACCAGACAATATAAGATTTCACCAATATTTTCCATACCCTGCGCACCAAATTGGGTATCAAAGACTGTGAGCATCATCTGGTGCTTAAATACCACGGTTTTTTCATAGATAAATTCAAGCAGAAATGGAATTTTTGGACATCGCCTCATTGGGAACGGCTTATAGATACGCTGTCAAGATCGAGCAGAAATTTAAGAAGAAAAAGTGAGAGTTTGTATCTGCAAACCCCTCACATCCAAATCAGGGAAAAGGTGGTCCCAACCCACACAAAAAGGGACAAAGTCGAGATTGTCGCCCTCAAGAAAACCAGTCCAAGCCGCAACAAAACAAGAAGGGAAATGAGAAGACGAAAAAGGACACGGGAAAATGGTGTGAGTACCATAAAATCCCTTGGCACAACACCGAAGAATGTCGCTACAAGCAGTCACTCATGGTTGAATTGAAGGCTTCCGAGTCAGAGTCTGATTCTGATTCTGAATCAAATCCTAAAGGAGGGAAGTGGATTATCGATGATGAATCCAGCTCCACTATCGCTACCACCAAAGTCTGGCTAAGCGAACCAAAAGAACCAGAGGAAGAGGAACTCCTCTTTCACTCATAGTTGTGGGTAAAGGGGGCTCTGCTTCATTTCATTGTCGATAGCAGTAGTCAGAAGAACCTGATTTCAGTAGAGGTCATCAAGCGGTTGGACCTTCCAATGACACCACACCCCCAGCCCTACACCATCGGTTGGCTTCACCAAGGAAGATATCTCTATGTCAGACAACAGTGTCGTCTGCCCTACGACATCAAGCCTTTCAAAGATGAGGTACTGTGTGATATCTCCCCTTGAAGTTTGTGATGTTATTTTAGGACAACCATATTTGTGGAAGTGTCATGCTATGTATGAGTCTAGATCCCACAATTTTATTATTACTTTGGGTAGACAATTGTATAGGATACCAGAGGTAGTGCCTCCTACTGTTATTTCTTTAATCTTTTCTAAGCAATAAATTAATGTCATTTCACAGACCGGGAAGTTCATCTTCTTTGTGATCTGTGCTCACAGTAAGAAAAACGTCGTTGCAACATATGTGGCCTCTACACAGAGACTCTCTTTGCAGCAGAAGACAGTGGACGGGATCATGGAATAATATAGAGGCATCTTCTCCTCACCTACAAGGGTACCGAAACACTGCCAAGTCAAGCATCCAATTGATCTGACCCCTGACACACCTCCACCTAATGGACCAGTCTATCGTAGCTCGTTGATGGAAAATGAAAATATCGGGCGTCAGATCCAAGAGATTCTTCAAAAGGGGCACATTAGACCCAACTCCTCCCCTTGTGGAAGCTCGATTGTACTAGTGTAGAAGAAGGATGGGACCTGGTGACTCTGCATTGATTACAAATCCTTAAACAAAACCACAGTCAAGAACCGGTACCCCATTCTTAGGATTGATGACCTTCTTGAACAAATCAAAGGGGGAAATTTCTTCATCAATATTGACCTAAAGTCTGGCTACCACCAGATTCCCATTGAACCAACTGATGTATGGAAGACATCCTTCAAATATAAATAAGGTCTCTTTGAATGGCTAGTCATGCCCTTTGGCTTAACACATGGACCAGACACTTTCATGAGGTTAATGGATGATGTATTGAGACCCTTCATCAACTCCTTTGTGGTGGTATATTTGGATGACATCCTCATCTTCAGCAAAATGTGGGAGGAGCACATGCGACATATTCAACATGTTTTGAGCACTCTACGGCAGCACAAGCTATATGCCAACTTGGAAAAATTCTCTTTTGGCATGAACAGGGTCCAATACTTGGGATAAAAATTTTATGAGTATGGGGTACATGTTGATCTAGCTAATATCCAAGTCATTTGTGACTGGTTATCCCCGACCACACTGACTGAGCTTCAGAGATTCTTGGGACTAGCCAACTTCTACCAATGGTTCATGTCGAGATTCTCCCATATTGCATGGGCCCTCAACCAGGTGACCAAGAGCGGTGGCAGGGCCAAGTTTGTGTGGGGAAAGGGAAAAAAATGAGAATTCGATGATCTGAAGAACCTCTTGTGCTCAGCTCCGATACTCTCCTTTCTCGATCTGCAACAACCATTCGATATTGAGACTGATGCATCTGACTATGTTGTGGGTACATTTCTCACTCAACACAGTCATTCGGTGGCATACCATAGTGAGACACTCTTAGATATTGTCTGGAAATACCCCATATAGGACAAGGAAATGTATTCCAATGTACAATCTTGTCATCAATGGAAACACTACATTCTGGCAAAGGATACGATCATACACATTGATCACAAGCCTCTGCAGTTCATACAGACATAGGGGAAATTGTAGAACGACTGCCATCAGAAGTGGTCCACCTACCTGTAGGAATTCCATATCAACATCAAGTATAAGATAGGTATCTCAAATCGTGTCATTAACTGCCTCAATCGAATGCATGTGGCTACACTCACCACTGTACTCCATTCCTATGGACATGAAGCATCTGAGTGGCCCCAACTTTATCAGCAAGATTCAGACTTCGCCACCACCTATCAGCTCTTGGGTACAAGCGCAACTGTCACTGATTTTCACATTCAGGATAGACTATTATGCCACCTGGGCCATATCTGTGTTCCTACAAGTGAGAATTCAAAGATGATTTGAGAATACCACTACAGTTGGATGGCGGGACATTTTGGCATGGAGAAAATTGTGGTCGTTCTTCAAAAACATTTTTATTAGCCAAAACTTTGACAGAATGTCAGCAAGTATATAGATCTTGCACTTCATATTCCATTTCCAAGCCATCCGTCAAGAAGCAAGGCTTATACACCCCTCTTCCTACTTCTGAGAAGCCTTGGAAATCCATCTCAATGGATTACATGCCTGGCCTTCCGTCCACCAAGCAAGGAAATGACTGTGCATTTGTGGTCGTTGATCGGTTTTCAAACATGGCCATCCTTATAGCCTGTAAGAAGAATATCACAACGGCAGAAACTGCCAAGCTCTTCTTCGAACGAGTGTGGGTCCACTTTGGGATACAATAGACCATCATCTCTGACTGGGACAATAGGTTCCTCAACACATTTTGGTCGAGTCTCTGGTCACTGTTGGACACCAAACTCACTAAATCCACTGCTTTCCACCGCCAAACAGACGGCCAAATAGAGGTCGTCAATCGGATGATTGTGCACATCCTATGCATGTACAACTCTAAGCATCCACGCACATGGGATGAGAGTCTCCCCTATGTTCAACACAGTTACAACAGGGCTCTCCATAGCTACATCAGCCATAGCCCATTTCAGGTGGGGTTGGGATTCCAACCCTTCGAACCCATTGATGTTGGACTTCCTCTTGCCACCACACAGACAGACTCTTGCCATGATCATTTTGTGATCGACATAGCCATCAGATTCATTGAGTGGATTCAGCACATACGCCAACAAGTCCAGGAGATTTTGCAAAAATCCAATGCTAAGTACAAGCAGCACCATGATCAACAAAGGGTGCCACACCAGTTTCGGGTTGGCGACAAAGTCTGGTTACATTTGCAGAAGGAGTGTCTCGCAGGGCCCCATCGGAAGCTTTTCCCACTTAGCTATGGGCCTTACACTATCACCAGGGTCATGGGTAGCAATGCTTTTGAGCTCAACACTCCATCCTTCCTTGGCCTGAACCCACTATTCAATGTGGACCTCCTTCGACCATATTTTCCACCACTATTGGAAACCTGAGAGATCACAGAACAAATGGCACCCACAGATCTAAACCCTGACTGCATGGAACAAGCATCCACTGATCAAATAGTGGACACACAAGTCAAGGGAACTCACCAGCAGAGGATCTCACTTTATCGGGTTGTCAAGGCAGGGAAACTCCTACACCAAGGCAAGTGGCTCACCCGAGGCCAAATCCAACAGAATTTTCCTCGCCTGATGGGGGAACTCAATGCAATGGAGACCATTTCTTCCTAAGGGGTAAATATTGATCCAGTTGGCTATTGGTGGCCACCCACCTATTCCAACTGGCTCCTCTTGTTCATTTTAGTTCAGCACATTCTTCTGTACTTCTTTGTAATTGTGGGTTCTACACTTCAGGGGATGTCTGAAGCCCTACACATCTTCCAGGTGGATATTGGTGGCCTTTCACCTAATCGAACTAGATTATTTTGTATGTTTTCATGCCAACACATCTTGTTGTACTTCCAGGGTCGTTTTGGAGGCCTAAACAATGTTTTTTTTGTTCACCATAGTCAAACTATAGATGGGGTCAGAGTTTGATGGTGGAATGTGTATTTCTCTGAAATAAATTTACAACGTGCTATCACGCGCCTAAAACGGAGTTTGTATGCCAAATTTATGACCCCAGTAAGTTGAGGTATCAACTTACCCATAGGGGCCCACATGAATTTTGGCATTTCACCTCCTAGGGTTAGGTTTTTGGATGTCTAGGGTTTTTGCATTCATGAGTAATATCAAAAAGGCCTCTAGAGCCTCATTGGAATTAATTTTTCTTAGACGGATGCACGTAGCAGCCACATCTCTTCTCAAAGATAGCTACCACCATTCGAGCAAGTGTTTTAGTTCTGCAGTTTTACAGTTTCAGCCTATTTCATTATTCAATAGAAGATATTGTTCACTGGATATTTGTGTTATTCTTCATATCTCTGTGTTTATTGTATTCAGTCTGTTAATCAGTTCATTCCGCTTCTAAATCTGGATCAATGAAGGTGTAAAAGTGGACCCTAACGAAATTAAAGCTATGAGGAAATGGTCAATTCCCAAAACCTTGAAGAAACTTAGAGGATTCTTAGGTTTGGCAGGCTATTACCACAAGTTTTTCAAGAGCTATCGTCAAATTGTAGCACCTCTAACACCATTATTAAATAACGAACAATTTTATTGGACTCAATTAGCAACCAAATATTTTGAAAAATTAAGGAGGCTATGTGTACAATTTCCATCCTAGCCACAACTGACTTCACAAAAACATTTATTTCGGAGTGTGATTCCTCAGGCCATGGAATAGGTGCAATTTTAATGCAAGATGGAAGGCCCATTGCCTTTGAAAGAAACCAACTTAAAGGAAAAAACTTAATAAAACCCATTTATGAAAAATAAATGTTGGCCATACTACATTCGGTTAAGAAATGACACCCTTACCTAATATGAAGACACTTCAAAGTAAAAACAAATCATGATAGTTTGAAGTACTTCTATGAGAAATAATTATATTTAGAAGAGAAACAAAAATATGTTACAAATATGTTAGGTTATGACTTTGAAATTATCTACAAAAAAGGAAAACATAATGTTTTGGAAGATACCCTTTCAAGGAAAGAAGAAGAAACAAAAGGTTCTCTATGAGCTATTTCTATATGGTAATCTAATTGGGTGGAAGAATCAAGAATATAATGGAAGCAAGATCAATAGGTATGCAAGATCATTCAAAAACTAAAAGAGGACCCCAAATCATTAGATAATTTTGTATGGAAGAATGAGTTGCTATGGTATCATGATCGTCTATATTTATGTAATAATTACCAACTCAAACAAAAGGTCCTTCTATAATTCCACACTTATCCTATAGGAGGACATTCAATATTATTGAAAATGAACCACGAGATCAAGAAGGATTTTTTCTATGCAGGTCTTTAAAATGATGTTCAAAATCTTGTGTCTGAATGTGTGGTCTACCAATAGAATAAGGGAGAGACAATCAAGGTGTCGGGTCTCCTACAACCATTATCCATACCAAGTCAACGTTGGGAATAAATTTCTATGAATTTTATTATAGTTTTACCCAAATCCAAAGGAAAAAGTGTCATCATGGTAGTAGTGTATCGACTGCCAAATTATGTCCATTTTTTCTCTCTTTCTCGTCCTTTTAAAGCAAGTACAGTCGCTGCAACATTCATGGAAACAATTCAAAAGCTACATGGAGTCCCCAAGATTATTTTAAATGACAGAGATCCAATTTTCACTGTTAATTTTTGAACTAAATTATTTTCTTGTTTGGGTACTCAAAGCTCACAGCTCATCTTACCATCCTCAATCCGATGGGGAAAATGAGATTGTGAATAAATGTCTAGAAGGATATCTTCATTTATTTTCATCTAAAAACTAGACATAATGGGTCAAGTGGTTTCCCTTGTAGGAATGGTGGTACAACACATCCTTCCATACTTCATCAAAAATTTCCCCATTTATGGAACTTTATGGATATCATCATCCATCCATCACATCACCCTTGAAAGGTACCACAAATGTTCAAATAGTGGAGGACCACATAGGGTACCAACAAGAGGTTCTCAAACTATTGAAGGACAACTTGGTTATGGCACAAAATAATATGAAACAACAAGCATATCAACATCACGATGAAAGGGAATTTGAAGTGGGGGATTGGGTATTTTTTAGACTAAAGCCATATAAAAGGATTTCCCTCAAGCAACGAAAGAAGGACAATAAATTAGCACCCAAATATTATGGTCCCTATAAGGTTTTGCAAAGGATTGGAAGTGTGGATTACAAATTGGAGTTGCATCCATCTTCACATGTACATACACTCTTCCATGTTTCTTTCTTAAAGAAGGTAATCGACAACAAGATCCTAGTCCAAAATATTTTATGAGAGATTAATGAAGAAGAGAAAACCATACTATAACCATAAACAATCTTTGAAACAAAGATTAAGCAATCTAGAAATCGATACATTATTGAGTACCTCGTCAAATGGAAAAACCTACTAGGGGAAGAGCTTGTAAATAGGGGGTTGGGGCCTCCTTCCAGTTGTAGTTGGAGAACTCATGGAGTCGTATCCTCCTTAAGGTTGGATCATGTAAATAGGGGGTTGGAGCCTCCTTCTAGTTGTAGCTGGAGAATTGGGAAGTTGGTTCTTACAATGGATGTATTATTTGACATGTAAGAAAATCATTTTGTGGTTTTTTCCCATTTGGGTTTCCACATAAAATCTCATGTATTGTGTTCATGTGGTTGTTTATTTTATACTATTTATTTATACTATTAATGATATATTGAATGCTAATGATAAACTATTTGAAAATTGATGATAAAGTTGAAGAATATATATGTTGTTAAAAGTGGTAAAAAGTGTTCATACTGATTCACCNCCCCCCCCCCCCCCCCTTCTCATTATTCCAACAAAAACTACTCCTAAGAGTAACTAGATAAAGTATATTTTTAGGATATAGCCATTAATAGGAAGGGAATATAATTCACCTTATATACTTTGCAAACTATACATACCATCTCCTATCTTTTCAACAATTTGTTAAGGGCCAAGCCACAAATTTTGAAACTTCACATGTTTTCCTTGGATTTATTGACTCTATACCACTTCAAAACTAGGTGACCTACAAAAAATTCCTTATCAACATATGTATTCTTATCAAACCATGGTTTCACAATTTGATGGTGTGTTGCAAATTGCTATTTGGCATTTTCCCTCTACTCCTCTATCATGATCAATGTTTCTATTACGTTTTGAAGAACAAAGGAAGGTTGACCTCTCGAAGCCTAAGACAATTGTAAGGATGACAAGTAAATGTTGGTTGGAAGAATTGATTCTTTCCTATACATTAAATAATACATATAAGTTCCAAATGCCTCCTTAGGATTAACTCTATCATCCCAGAGAGCATTAGGCAATGCATTGTGCCAATTCCCATGATTTTTTGTCATAGTATTTTTCAAATATTGAATTCGATTCTTGTTAGTTGACTCAGCCACACCATTAAACTATGGATAATAACTATTTATCTCAAAATGATCCCCCTATCTAATGCAAACTTAGAAAATAAGATAAATGAAAAATAAGCAACATTGTCAAAACCAATAACAAAAAGAACCCCAAACACAATAATGAAATGTTATTCTAAAAATAAAATGACTACTCTCTCATGCACTTGTGTTAAAGGTATTTCTTCAGCCCACCATATAAAATAATCATTCATGGTTAAAATACATAGGTGTTTCTTCGATGAATGGGGATTGATCTCTCCTATTATTTTTTTTCCTCGCTGCTCAAAAGGCCTACTAATAGTAACAAGTTGCAATGGTATCAATTATTTCTTCTCTCTTCCCACAATTAACCAAAAAGATTTACATTTACTTACATAAATGTGTGCATCTCATAAGAGAGTGGGACAATAATATACAACTCTTAATACTTTAGGATCCATGGTTTCTCTAGCAAAATGACCTCCAACTGGCTCATCATGATGGACATCCTTCAGGAGTTTATCAACATCTTCCTTTTTCAAACATTTTAATAGTACTACATCATCCTTCTTCCAAAAAAGGACAACATTGATCAATTTTTACTGGGAATATTTCAGTTTCAAAGATCTCTTCTCCTTGGAATTCATATGGCTTGGACACATCCCATGATGTAGAAAAAATTCCATATCAATGTACCATGAATATGTAGTTACTAGAAGGTAAATAACTTCGTTAGCATAAAAACAAAAAAAAAACCCATCCCTCTTCTTCTTTGATTGCATTATATCTTGATTTTGTAACCAACTTACATAATCCTTCTCCTCATACAATGTGAGTAGATATTATTTCAAAATCAAATGCCTGGATGGTTTTCACCTAGTTACCTCTTCGCTCACATAATTCCTATTGGGTAAATAATGATTAAAAAATAGGATGAGGGACTATTACTTTTGTGTAATTCTTGAGAATATAAGACCCAAAATGTATAACAACATTATAGAGTGCAAAGGATTTCTTATCTATAGAAGGTTAATTAAGTTATGTTCCTTGCATGTTTGTGTTAATAAAAGAGATCAGTGCTTGATCCGAATGGACCTGAATTGATGATGGGTATAAGACTTAGTCCCTACAAGATTATTTTAGTAATTCATGAAAGTTAGTAAACCATGTAAAAGATGATGCAATGTAAAGTGAACAAGACAAAAGAGAAAATTGAGAATTAAATGAAAAGAAAAAATAATAATAAAGGAGAGAAAAGAGTGAGGAATGGGAAACAAAAGGTGATGTGGGATCTTTTCATCGAGTGACTTATAAAGAATTGCATTAAATGAACATAAATTAAAGTGCACCATTAAAGAAGGAAAAATCTCTATAATGAATAGACATAAGCATCAAATCTGAACACAAAAAACTTGATAACGAAGTTCATCCCTGGTGTTAGCACTCTGTAATTTGCCCAAGGTTGTAAGGCAGTCACAGAGGCAACATCAGAACCACTTCGAGTCTTGGATCTAGCCCTCCAAGACTCAGAGAGGGATCTCTCTGTATGATGTAGCTTTGTTTGAAGAGAATATTAGGCTAGTTAATGTGTTCAGAATTTGGATTTTAAAATTGGTAAGAGCAGAGAAAAGGAACCATGGGCAATGGAGTCACAAACTGAGATTTAATCAAAAACAAATCCTACAGACAGCTTTACAGGGCAAGGTAGGAAAAACACTGGATTCTTCATAAGCATGGGGTATGGAAGAGGGGGAAAAATGTTAAGAGGTCAAATTAAATACAGAGCAATGAAGAATTATGCCACTAAATATCAAAAGAAAACATTAATATTATCCACAACCAGAAATAGAGTGTATCTTACAACAAATTCTTCTCATAATCTTACGTAGAATAATCAAGGAAAAAAAACATATGGATACAGAGACAACAATTTGCTGGAGGAGCACTTCACCAATAAACTTGAAACCTGAGAATCTTGTATAGCTTCTGCGTATAAGATTGATGAAAAGCTACAATTGGCTACGTGGTAGCACACAAAAATTCATCCACGGTTCCATGGCCCGATAAACCTTTTTACATTTAAAATCATCTCTATAAATATGAGATATCTCCCCATAAATTTTGAATTCGGTTTAACCGCTTCGGCCAAAATAGCCACCACTCCCACAAAATTTGGAGCTTTACGCCATGAAAAGCAGATAGGTTTACTACCTGAAAAGAGTCCGTCGGTGATTTTCCTACTCTTCAATGATGACACCACAGGGAGAAAACTAAAAGATTTTATTTTAGATGGGCATGTCTTTGGAAAAAACCTCCTTTGGTTTTTCCAAATTTGTCCCCAGCTGGCCGTGAAAGCTTCTGAAAGATCGGGACTGTAACGGAGAATTTAAAATTTGGAAAAATAGGCCTCGAAGATGTCTTGATTCTCCCCTCTCGTAACTCTGGCAGAGAGGTTTTTGTTATTCAACGTGATGAGAAAAACCTCTCTCGGGTTTAAATCCATCTCAGTTTACCAAAAATCGTTCTGGAAGAGGACGTGGTAAAAGAGGCAAAAATGGTAAATTTTTGAGGAAAGTAGTTTTAGCATTAGTGGCGGTATTAGGACCCCCTCGTTAAATGTAGAGCATACGGGGGTCAGGAGACTAATCTAGATGCGTTGATTTAGATGCTCCCACTCCCGGGCCAATCGGATACGCATGATTATTAATTCAAATTACGGACCCCTCGTTAAACTTGAGGAAGGTGGAAGTCCAGGAAGAAAAATTTAGTTGTTTGATTAAATGGTAAATTAAGAAATGGATGGGGAACTTGCGGGTATGGAAGGTGCACAGGTAATGTGAGGGTGGGAGTGTGCATGTTTGAGTAGAAGGTGACGTAGGGGGATAGGAAGTGGAGAGTGATGTGAGGGGGTAGGTGTATAGGGGTAGTGTGAGTGGGTTACGACGTAGGAGGGGTGGTGAGTGGAGAGTGACGTGAGGGAGTAGGTGTATGGGTAGACTTAGGATATGTGAATTTTTGTTTTATTTGTTTTATTGATATTTTATTATATGTTTATGTCATATGTCACGTATTATTTTTGTTTGTTCTTTTTGTTTATTTGTTTTAGTTTTATTTTTATTATGTTTTATTTATATATTTTTTGTTTTTACGTTATTTTGTTTTTAATGTATGTTTTATTATAATATGTTTTATTTCTTTTTGTCATTTTATTTTGGCTATATTTAATTTTAATTTTATGATTTATTTTAGTGGTTAAATCTAACTCTAATTACTAACCTAGTTACTAACCTAGTTCATCAACTTAATTAATAATTAATTAATTATTAAAATAGTCATTTATTTATTAGTTTAACCTAGACTAACTATATTGCTAGCATTGTTTATCCTAAGTCTACTTGCTTATGGACAGGTGAAGGTCGCGGGATAATGGAGGCTGACAAAAAGACATGAAAAAGGGGGTTGAGAGTATGATGTGTACCAGACTATGCAGTGATGTGATGGGGATCAGAGTGAAAAGAATGGAGGAGGAAGCTTGAGGTCAGTAGAGAGCCATACCCGCCATCGCTGAGAGGGGCGTAAATCAACGATCGAGAAGAATCGAATTAAGCCTATAATTATAGGGCCTTCCAACACTTAGGCTCCACACAGGGGATGGGCGACTTCTTGAGTTGGTGTCAAGAACTCCACCAGACACAATGAATCAATAGAACCCAGGTGTTTTATCCATTGGGTTGGGGTCCCAAAACCTTATTCTTCAACTTGTACATGTTTTGATCTTGCAAATGAAATGAAATCAAAATGAACAACACTGAAAAAGTGCTTTCCAGAATTCTGAGCTTATTCATTTTCCCCTACCTACCCTCTGCAATCATTGCTCAAGTAGGTAATGGAAAATGCCAATGGAACCAATCCAGTAGTTGATTTAATGACTCTGTTCTTTCACTGTCTGTGATGAAACTGAGAAATAAGTCTATTACTCACAGCGAGGTAACTTCCACCGTGTTTTCCCTTGCATGAGATTTGATCAACCCAAACAATGGGAAAAACATCGACTAGCGGAAAAATATCCACGTATTAAAATTTATCCATATAGATAGCCACTACGAGGTCGATTATAGGTTTGGCCCATGTTATGATTTTCAACTTCAAACAACTCAACCTCAAGATTTCGATTTTTATTATGCATTACTGTGTCTTTCAATACTTCCCTCCGATTTGTAGATGCTCCGATGGTTTGTGAAATGATGTCTCTACTGCAAACGACAAAGAAGCTGATTGCCTGATCATGTCAATATCATAACAGCGTTTTATCCCATATTTGGACGATGAAGGAAGACTTTGACCACGCAGGCCATCCAACCGATCAACTAATGGATCCACAGGTATGAGGCTAGCACGTGATTCAAATGAAATTTCCTTTCTTTTTATGTATTTATCCTTCAGCACTTGTCCAAGAGTCTTCTTCTAAAATTTGAAATGAATTAAAGCACAATGGTACGGATTTCTTTTGTATTAACTCATAATTTGCCTCAATCTTTAACCTTTCATCTAAAATTTGAACATGCGAAATTGAGGGAAGTGTTGTGATTCTAGGATTTAGGGCGACCTCCATATCTAAAGTTTTTTGTATCTTCCCTCCTTCATTTGTCATGGCGGTACCTTTGGATGATTGTCACATCGAGATTAGTATGTAAATGATCTTCTTCCTTCCAATGACATCTTTGCAGCCGGTTTCTCCTAAGCGATTCAACCTCTATTTGACTTCTGATCATCATCATCTTACGATCCAGATTGGACAATCCAAGTAGGAGTAATGGAATCGAAACATGCACATCATATCGGTGAATTACGTTCCTCTCTGAGTTGGATGGAGCTTCATCTTTATTTGTCTTTGTGAATTGAATACATGAAGCAGATGATTATTCAAACCATGGTACCAGGGATGTGCAGCAAAATGTTTGGGAACTATGAACCTTTCTTTCTCTGAAATCGAGGGACCATGATGTCTTTGGACGGCAAGCTCCCTCTTTTATGCTAATCTTACGCATCGGCTTTTCCATGGCAGCCAAAATCTCGGTTAAACTACGATGACCCGGTTGCTCCATTTCTTTATTCTTTAACTTTGACCTCTTGATAAACAAGTTGAATTATACATCAACTGCTATGTTCTGCATCTCTTCAAGGCTTGTGGTGTTCCTTTCTCTTAATTGGAAATCCATTTTAGGATCAAAGGCTTCTAGGAAATGCAATTTAGCTAAACCGGGAGGTGGCCTTACATCCACAGATATTGAATAATACACATCATTGAATGCAGTTTGAAAACTGATGTACTGTCTCCCGGATTTCTTTTCAAGTGGTCATACTCTTCTGGGAGGAGGAAAACATTTCCCACGATCACTTACCTATCCAAGAACACTTGCATGAACTAACGAAAATTTCTGATGCTTGCGGTGGCATATTATGAACAATCTTTAGCACCTCCAAAGGGCCCGAGGGAAAACATCCTAATATAAGACATCATCATCTTCAACTTCACTTAAAGGTCAAGGAAATCCTCAAGGTTTTGCATATGTTTTTCAGCGGTGATCTTGGCATTCTCTCCATCAAACCTAATGATTAATGATGTAATTGACAAAGGGAGGTCATTGAGAATGGAGCAAATCTAAGTGATGCTCCGGTGCGGGATTTTTGCAAGCCTGGGGATGAAGCAGGGCTTACAACCATCCAGGAGTTTAGCAAGGTAGGAATAAGCGGGAGGCTTATGTGTCTCACTAGAGGTTTCTGAGGTGCATCACGGGATGTGCGATTATGAAGCGGTACATAATCTACAATTGGGATATGATCTCTTGAGACTCATCAATTGGCTGATGGTCAAAATACTCTTCAACAATATAATTTTGATCAGGCTTAGAAAGAGACAAACCCTTGATTGAAAATAAAACTAAAGATGTGAATCTTGATTAGGGCTTGAGTACTGAGATGTCACAGAACATGTCTTAGGTTCTTCCTCCAGTGGAGTCTTGAGTTGGCACTGTCTGGAGATGATTGGAGTCGCTAGGTGAATGATCTCGACCTTCTTGTGTCAGTCGCTGTCCACCATCGATTGATCAAATTTGGAGCACAAAGTGTATTACTTGGGAAGGAGTCCCGATTGGAGTCGCCATTATGTTAGCACTCTATAAATTCCCATAGGTTGTCAGGAAAGAAGAAATCTATGGGGGGTAACTTTATCCAACTACTTCGAAATTGGAATGTAGCCCTACTAGTTTTAGAGAGTGATCTCTCTGTATGATGTATCTTTGTTTGAAGAGAATATTAGGCTAGTTAATGGGTTAAGAATTTGGATTTTAAAATTGGTAAGAGAAGAGAAAAGGAACCATGGGCAATGGAGTCACAGTCTGAGATTTAATCAAAAACAAATCCTCTGACGACTTCTGAGGGCAAGGTAGGAAAATTATTGGATCTGGTAAAATTAAATGATATGAAAGGGAAAAGGAAATGATCAATTTATGAGCAATGAATAATTCTACCGAATATCGAGGAAGAAACATTAATATTATCCCACGGTGAAGCGAGTGTATCTTACGACAAATTACACTCATAATCTTACGTGAATTAATGGGGAAGAAACATATGGATACGAGACAACAATTTCTTGGAGGAGCCTTCACCAATAAAACGACACAAGAATCTACAGCATAGCATTGTATTATCGAATTGATGAAAAACTATAGTTGGCTCTGTGAGCTGCTTTACAAAAATTTCATCATGGTTCCCTGTTGATCAAGCAACACACATTAAAATCATCTCTATAAATGGGATAGGTCTTTCCATCAAGTTGTGTGAATTTCGGTTTAGCAGCCTACGGCCAAAAATAGCCACCACTCCCACAAAATTTGGAGCTTTACGCCATGAAAGACGGACCAGTTTTCTCTACGAAAAGGGGTCCGAGCAGACGTGATTTCTCTTCAATGATGACACGTGGACAAAAACTGAAATAGGTTATTGTAAATGGGCATGTTCTGGACAAAATATCCTTCGGTTTCTCCAAATTAAGTCCCAGATAGGCCATTATGACTCACGCAAGATCGGGACTGTAACGGAAATTGAGAATCTGGAAAAATGGGTCTTGAAGATGTCTTCGATTATCCTTGATCGTAACTCCGCTGAAAAAATGAGAGAGGTTTTGTTCTTCAGCCCAGCGATGAAAAAACTCTCAGATTTAAAATCCGTCTTCGGTTGCCCAGAAAATGATGCGGAAGAGGCGTGGTAAAAGCAGGGCAAAATGGTAAATTTTTTAGGAAAGTGGTTTTCGTGGTAGCGGTATTGGGACCCCTCGTTAAATGTAGAGCTGGGGGGTCCAGGAATTAATCTTGGTCATTGATTTAGATGCTCACTCTGGGGCCGAATCGGTCATGATTATTAATTCAAATTGGGACCAGCCTTGTTAAACTTGAAGATTGAAGTCAGGAGAAAAGAATACTCAATTGTTTGATTAAATGGTAAGTGAAATGGATGGGAGAGCGGGTTTGGAAGGTCTGCCGAATTGTAATGTGGGGGAGGGAGTGTGTGCATGTTTGGGTGGAGGAGGTGGCCGGTAGGGGATAGGAAGTGGAGTGGTGAGGGGTGGGTGTATGGGGGTAGTGTGTGAGTGGGTTCTGGTCAGTGGAGGGGTGGTGAGTGGAGGTGGCGGTGAGGGGGTAGGTGTATGGGTAGACTTAGGATATGTGAATTTTTGTTTTATTTGTTTTATTGATATTTTATTATATGTTTATGTCATATGTCACTTATTATTTTATGTTTTGTTCTTTTTTGACATTTGTTTTAAGTTTATTTTTATTATGTTTTATTTTATATATTTTTTGTTTTACTACGTTATTTTGTTTTAATGTATGTTTATTATAATATGTTTATTTCTTTTGTCATTTTATTTTATTTATATTTAATTTTTAATTTTTATGATTTATTTTAATTAATTTAAAATCTAACTCTAATTACTAACTTAGTTACTAATTTAATTAATAATTAATTAATTATTAATTAATTAATTGATAAATAGTCATTTATTTATTAGTTTAACCCAGACTAACTATATTGCTAGCATTATTTTATCCTAAGTCCTACTTATATGGACGGTGAAGGTGTTGAGGGATAATGGGTAATGAATTGAGGGTTGAGGGCGCAGTGTATATGAAGGATACAGCGGGGTGATGGAGGATTGAGTGAAAGAATGGAGGGAGGAAAGCGGAATCACTTGAGCCATACTTCGTCATCACGGGAGAAATTTCAAATCAACAGTCGAAGAATCGAGTGGCTTATAATTATAGGACCCTAACTTTTGGTGAACCACGTCTTTGGGTCCTACTCTCAAATGGTTAGGCCTTCTTATTAACTCAACAAAATAATTTGGCAAAATACATAAGTATACCTCATTACGAAATCAAAGTTGCATAATTTTTACTTTCCAGAGATCCAGAAAGCTTGACAACAAGATTTCGTGGCTTCGAATTACCCAAAAGTGACTATCTCCACACCTCGATCAGAGTCTAAAGCACTCCAGTTGAAGAATTTCTTCTCGATTTTTGTGCCCTGCAACCTTCAATAAATGTTAAATAATTTGTCTCGAACTGCGTTCCTATCCATACCATAAGCACCCTCCTCAACATTGGGCGGAATCTGATTTTAAATAATTAAAAGCGATGTTATTGGCACAATGTGGGGTCATTAGCCTAATGGATTCTGGGCATATATTAAAGTATAAAAGGGAGGTCTCGGGGTCAAACTGTGAGCCTCCCATTTTAGCTTGTAGTTACAGCTTATGTATATATTTGAAATATATCGTTCCACTACTTTGGTGATAGTTCTAGTTGTTGGTGGGTTTCGGTTGGTGAGGTGTCCCGATTTGGAAAACCACAAATATTATTTTTGAAATTTCAATCCTGAGTTGTCATTGGGCATTTTTCCCACTGCCATGTGGCCGACCCATGGTAGACCGCGTCAGCAGCCACCCTATTAGACCATGTCAACCCACTATATCGTCAAATTTCACATTAAGCCACGTCACTGTATGGATTGCCACTTCAATTGCCAAATCAGTCTTCCACATCAGCGCCACATCACTGAACGGACTACCACATGGTTGTATGGTGCCATGTGAGTGCCGATCTCTTGGTCCACAAAATGATTCAGAAATTCCAAATATGAGTGACCGTGGTAGCCTCTAGTGCTTCCACATCACCATGATGGCGTTAGCATAACACGTGTCACCTCCTGCTCATGCCACGTATTATCACTTCAAAAAACTCCTTAGGGTTGTAGGCTAAGGATGCTTGGTAACAAGAAATCAATAATCAGTAATGGAGTGGATCAATGGGATGGCGAGGGATGGCTTAATGAGAAGAACAATTTATCATGCATTAGAATGAGCCGGTGCTTTTAGAAACCAATAATCAGATGCATTAATTTGGAATGGGGTATGAAGAACACTATTCTAGATAACCAAGTACATTAACATGCATGGTCATACAAGATAGTAAGAGTTCATTCAATTGAATTCATGAGCCAAATAAAGAAGATGATAGTTCTTAATAGGTGAGCTAAATTGAATCGAATTACAGAACAATGAAACACATAGAGAAAATCGAGCTAAATTGAATCGAATTACAGAGCAATGAAACACATGAGAAAATCTGATATTAGTAGCAAAAGAAAACTGTGATTCATGTCAAAATAAGAGTCTAAGTACATAGGCCAAATGTATCCAAGATTGAACCCCCAAACTCTTATAAAAGCTAGGCATTTATAGCCTTTTACAATCAGTTTTCAGATCCTAAAAGAATGGATCTGATATTCTAAAAATAGAAAGTCAAACTGATCTACAAAAGATAAGGAGAGATCCTCAAGATGAGGTCAATCTCTATCTTTTGGTCTTCAAACATTGGTTGAAAGTTGATGAAGTGTAGCCTAGCCTTCCAAGGCTCTTTGATATGTTCCTCTGAAAGTGGAATTCGAATTTGATGATGTGTGCCAAAAATCTCTATCATTTTTCCCTTGAAAATGACCAAATCTAGTCAAAAAATTCCCTTTTGACTTTCATCTCCAAGAATGGCCTTCAAATTTTGATTTGATAATTCATAATCAGCTTATTGAAGAAGATTCAAACCATTCAAACCCAAAAAATCTCGATCTAGGTGAAATTTTGAGTATTCTGGCATTACAGGTTTTCAACAGCTAATTTACCCGAAAATCTGCTCCTTAGTTGTTGAAAGGCGCAGCTTTCAACAGCTAACTAGTTATAATTCTGCCTTCGGCGCTGGTGAAAGCGCAGATGTTTTCAAAATCAAATTTCTCGGTCATGGAGAGCCCGTTTTTCACGTTTAAATAGTCGATCGACATCTACAAAATCTAAGCTTTCCAATGGTGCTTTCAAATCTGCATTTGGAGTCCGGGAAGATGGCCAAATATTCACTACAAGATTAGTCATCATTCTTTCAAAAATGTTGGTGCGTTTTTTATCGCTAACATCTGGCTCCAACTGGGATGGATACCTCCCTGTGAGGTCTCCAAGAACCTAGAAAACCTTGTGCCTTTCGTATTGGGCCATGGAGTCATTCAACCTTTTCGGTGGTTAATGAGCACAAACAGGCTCGCCTAAACCACCGAAAACAGAACTTACCCAAAAATCAAAACTTAATGAATCTCGATTACCTGCAAGAGTACAAAGACCTCAGGGCTTGCTAGACAAAGCTCCTCTCTCTCTTACTGGACTTAGGTGTGACTGTCCTCCTGCCACTGGTTCCAGAAAGGACATTGGAATGTCCTTCTTCCAAATCAAGTCTTTTTGAATGGGCAACAAATAAGATCTAGACGCTATATTTGATGGCACTTTGGATTTGAATCAGCACTCTCCAGTTCTTGGCAGACCTGTAAACTCTGCTATAGATGCTTCATCAATGATGAATTCTTCTCTCCCTATTTTGGCAGACCTTCCATCATATACAGTTGCAAAGGATTCTGCTACCTGTTGGTGAAAGTTAGTCAATTTCTCACAGTATGTGAATACTCCTGCTTGTTTGAAAAGGTCTGCTACCTCTGGATGTGCCTCCAAGTACCAAACATCATCAACCTTGGCCCTTAAGACCGGTCCAGACTTTGCCATAATTGACTGCTGATAGGTCCCTCAAATCCAGGGATTATGCAAGTAATTGATGAACATATAGATCTAGAGTCAAAGCATGTGACTCAACCATAGTTATGTTTCCTGCTGGTTAAGAATGTTGGCTTCAACACCATTCTTAAGTTCGGAGGTGTCTCAACTGTCTTGACACTTGCATTCTGCTGCAACTTGCAGCCTTCACACAACCAGACACTTTCAGACACCTCGTCTAACATACTTGGCATGCAGTAAGTGTGTTCAGCACCATCATTACACATGCTACAGACAGCAAGCATCTCTTCATAACCTGTGTCCTCACAAATATCACATACTTTAACATCATCCTCTGCTGAAAGAGGTTCACTAGATTTTTCAAGGAGTGACTAGCATAGAAGTGAATCTTCTGAACAGCTGGCCATTTTGGAGGGGACAACATTTATGTTGGCTTTATCAATATGAAAGTTTTCTTCCAATTTGATTTCTGCATCATGAAAATTGTCTTCCTTAGCAACTGTTCTCACTTTCTCCCCCAGTTCTAGATGCAGATTTGGACCCACCTCAACAGGAACATGGTTTATGTCATTTCCAGATTCAGAATACAAACCTGGCACACCTGATATGGCTACAAACCCAGCAGAAAAATTACTTTTCACACATTCATCTCTATGATAATCTGGACCCTTGGGAAGAACTTCTGGCAAAACAGGTGCAACATCTTTAGCCTCTTCCACAGTACTAATGGGATTTTTGGTTGAAGAGATTTCTGTAGGTTCTGATGAACATCTAAAAATTAAATCCTCTTGCTGACATCTTGAGTGTGCTTCAATCTCCTTGGTAGTTGCAATGCATTGGCTTGCATGCGATGTTACAGAAGAATGTCCTAGCCTCAATATTATTATTTTGCAAAAGAAATTTACCCTCATTACAAGCAAGTTACGATTTTACAATTACATCCACAAAATCTTCAATCTTACCGAACACCACCTTTCTAGAATGCACTTTTCCAGGTAATGCACTAGTGGTCACATTCTCAGTATCCACTTTGCTGGGAAAACCACTCGTTCCCTCTGTTAATGTAATATTCGTTTCTGCATGTGATTCAGTGAGTGGCTAAATGTCCTCAGCGTCAACCATCTTCTAGATTTCTTGAGTAAAGACGATTGTAGAGAGATTCAGGTAAAATAAACTGAATCTCGACCTTAGCACTATTGCCACCATCTCAAGCAAACATTGTCTAGAATACCCATCTTCACAAATCACTAAAGTAATATAAGCACCGAAATTAAAAACACTTTATGTGGACGATGNGAGCTAAATTGAATCGAATTACAGAGCAATGAAACACATGAGAAAATCTGATATTAGTAGCAAAAGAAAACTGTGATTCATGTCAAAATAAGAGTCTAAGTACATAGGCCAAATGTATCCAAGATTGAACCCCCAAACTCTTAGAAAAGATAGGAATTTATAGCCTTTTACAATCAGTTTTCAGATCCTAAAAGAATGGATCTGATATTCTAAAAATAGAAAGTCAAACTGATCTACAAAAGATAAGGAGAGATCCTCAAGATGAGGTCAATCTCTATCTTTTGGTCTTCAAACATTCGTTGAAAGTTGATGAAGTGTAGCCTAGCCTTCCAAGGCTCTTTGATCTGTTCCTCTGAAAGTGGAATTCGAATTTGATGATGTGTGCCAAAAATATCTATCATTTTGCCCTTGAAAATGACCAAATCTAGTCAAAAAATTCCCTTTTGACTTTCATCTCCAAGAATGGCCTTCAGATTTTGATTTGATAATTCATAATTAGCTTATTGAAGAAGATTCAAACCATTCAAACCCAAAAAATCTCGATCTAGGCGAAATTTTGAGTATTCTGGCATTACAGGCTTTCAACAGCTAATTTACCCGAAAATCTGCTCCTTCGTTGTTGAAAGGCGCAGCTTTCAACAGCTAACTAGTTATAATTCTGCCTTCTGCACTGGTGAAAGCGCAGATTGTTTCAAAATCAAATTTCTCGATCATGGAGAGCCCGTTTTGCATGTTTAAATAGTCGATCGACATCTACAAAATCTAATCTCTCCAATGGTGCTTTCAAATCTGTATTTGGAATCCGGGAAGCTGGCCAAATATTCCCTATAATATTAGGCATCATTCTTTCAAAAATGTCGGTGCGTTTTTTATCGCTAACACCACATATGTTGTACAGATGTTGACATCATCTGTATTGATGCTGACGTCAGTAGTACAGATGTTGAATCATCCCCCTGTTGACTGGGCTAGGTTGACCAAAATTTTCCCGTGAATATCTTTCAATCCATAACTCCATTTGACGAGTCGTTTGCATCGTTGGAAAGCTTGCAACGTGCTCTTCGCGATGATGTCATTTTCACTGAGTTTTGAGAACTTTGAATTTTTTCCCTCTCTCTATCTGTTGAGGCCATTGTAAGTGTCCTTAGTTTCTTCTGTGAGTTCTGATTTGTTCTTAGTCTTCTCTGGATATTTTTTGGATCACACCTTCCCACTGAGAGCTTTTTGGACCACCAAAAGCTTTCATCAATCAATAGATAAGTGAGGGAAAAGTTCCCTCACCTTGTCCTTCTCAATCCACTTTGCCTTGCTTGGATGTGTGCCCTTTAATCATACTCGAAGATAATCAACATCACCCCTACGTGAAGTCCTCGTCCTTCTGTCCAGGATGATATATTCCTTTAACTCATCCAAGTACTCAGGAGCAAACTCGTCAACTGAAGGTATTGAAACTTCCTCATCCTGATCCATGATCATGGTAGGCTCAAAAAGTTTCAAGTTCTTTACATTTACAACTAAGTAAATCTACATATAAGGTGGAATATCCAGATGAAAAGCATTGGTACCACTTTTCTCCAAAATAGTGAAGGGTCCATAACGAATGGGCTTAAGTCTCTTGCCTTCACCCTTCAATATCTCCTTGTTGATGTGAAGCCATACTCGGTCTCCAACCTGGAACTGATGATCAATCATGTGCCCTTCATGCCAAGATTTATATTGTGCTTGACTTTTTTCCATGTGTTCCATGACTACCTGGTGCACCTGCTGGAAACTCTGGATGAACTTGTGGTCTATGTCCTATTTTCTTTCTTCATTTGAATCGGCATCTCTCCCATACATCAAGTCCAAAGGAACTTTAGGTGGTACCCAAAACATGTCTCAAAAGGTGAACATTGAGTGGAGGAATGTAAGGCTCAGTTGTAAGCATGTTGTACATAGGGTATCTATTCATCCCATAACCTAGGATTCTTGTTGCAGTAGCCTCGAAGAAAAAGTACCATTGTTCGGTTTACAACCTCTATCAATTTATTGGTCTGTGGATGGAAAGAAGTGCTTTTGTTCAATTTGGTGTCCATCATTCTCCACAAGATTGTCGAAAAATCCCCAAGGAATCGAGTATCTCGATCCGAGATAATGGATGTGGGTAACCCATAGTGAACCCAAACATACTGAAAGAAGAGATTAACAGTCTTCTCAGTAGTGATATTCTCTTTACATGGCAGTAAGATACACATCTTGTTGAACCTATCCACTACAACATACAAATAGTCATGACCCCATTTTGACATTGGTAAACCCCCTACAAAATCCATGGAGATACTTTCCCATTGATGGGATGGAACAGGTAGTGGTGAGTATAGCCCTAGTTTTCTATTAGTGGGCTTACAAGTAGAACACATCACATTCCCCTTTACATATTTAGTTACAATTTCTTTCATTTGAGGCCAGTAATAAAAAATCTTCAAATGAGCCATAGTTTTTCCTACTCCAAAATGCCCAGACACAAGAAATGTGTGAGCTCCTTGTATTACATGGACTCGTTCACTTGTAGGAATACATAGCTTTCCAAGATGGTAGAGTATTTTTACCTGGAGACAATAGTTCTCTACCTGTGCATCATGGGTTAGCTTCTCATATACTTATTTAAAATCTTCATCAATGGCATATTGTTCCACATAGCTATCATGAGATAAAGAAGTATTCTTCAAAAGAATAGAAGCAACAATAGGAGGTCTAGAAAGCATATCAACTACCTTGTTACTTGTACCCTTTTTGTATTTGATTACCAAATGAAATTGTTGTAGAAAACCCATCCATCTATAGTGTTGAGATTGTTGCATTTTGGTATGTTCTTGGAGATACTATAAGGGTTGGTGATCGATGTGTATGATTGTTTCCTTCCCTAACAAGTAGTGCGTCCATTTCTTTATGCTTTGAACTAATGCATACAACTCTTTATCATATGTAGGATAGTCAACAACATCTTGGTTAAAAGTTTCAGAGTGGTCACAGATAGGCTTACAATATTGCATCAATACTACACCCATGGCGTAGTCATTGGCATATGTCTCGATCTCAAAGGGTTTTTCAAGATTTGGCAGTGCTAATACTGGTGCGGTACTAATCTTTTCCTTCAAAGTGTCGAAATATTTTTGTTTCTTTCCTTCTCACTGAAAAAGTGTTCTTCACACTGGTTAAGGTATGCAAAGGAGTTTCTATAAAGGAGATGTTTTAAATGAACCTCCTCCAATACTAGACTACGTCTAAGAAGCTCCGGATCTTGGTTACACTTTTTGGCTCAGGCCAATTTACAATTACATCAACCTTGGAAGGATCAATTTTTAATTGTCCTCCTCCTACAATATTACCTAAGTATACAAGTTCATTCTTTCCAAATTCTCATTTAGACAATTTTACATACAGCTTTTCCCT
Source organism: Picea sitchensis (assembly GCA_010110895.2). Taxonomy (NCBI): domain Eukaryota; kingdom Viridiplantae; phylum Streptophyta; class Pinopsida; order Pinales; family Pinaceae; genus Picea; species Picea sitchensis. The sequence goes on from SNQJ01S0055977.1 coordinate 40,397, forward strand.
TTGCAAAGTATCCAATACTTGCTTTACATGCCTCACATGTTCATCCCAAGTCTCGCTAAAAATAAGAATGTCATTTAAATATACAATCACAAAATCATCTAGGAAAGGATTTAATACATCATTCATCACACGCATGAAAGTTGTCGGAGCATTACAGAGCCCAAACGACATAACTAACCACTCAAACAATCCTTGTTTGGTTTTAAAGGTGGTCTTCCATGCACCATGTTCTGCAATCTTGATCTGATGCTATCCACTGTGCAAATCCAACTTAGTGAAATAAACAACATTCTTTAATTGATCAAGTAAATCATCTATATGAGGAAGAGGGTATCGAATTTTCAGCGTGATTTTATTTAAGGCTTGGTAATCGACACACATTCACCATGTTCCATCTTTCTTTGGTGCCATCATGATCGGAGAACCACAAGGAGATGAATTGGGCCTGATGACCCCTTGATCCAATAATCCATGTACTTGCTTCTTTATCTCTGTTATCTACACAACTGACTTCCTGTACATTCCCACATTAGGAAGAGGAGAATCCTGTTGAAAATGTATCTCATGTTGGATTTCTCTCTTAGAAGGTAATCCATCTGGTTCCTGGAAAATATCATCATACTTAGAAACAATATCAATTAATTCTTTCTTATGAGAAGGATCACATCCTTGGAAAGTGTCGGATGTTCCAACATCTTTCTCTCTTATGACCATGAGTACATATCTCTTATTAGTGTTTATGAGTCTTTTCATTTGTCCTGAACTAACAAGTGTTGTGTTTACCCTCATGCTATGAGATATAAAAATATATTCCACTCCCCCCTTAGTAAGGTGGTACATGTTGAAAGAGGACTACTTTTCTATCATAAAGATAAGGATTCCCCAAGACTATGCCACATATATCAAGTGATACAACATCTAAATCCACTTCATCAATCAACTTTGAGGCAATAGAAAATATGACCCTACATTGTTTGCTGACATTAAGTTTTTCTTTATCACATACCCAACCAAGAGGATAAGGCTTTGGATGTGGTTTCATTTCAAGACCCATCTTTTTGACAAGTGCTTCAGATATTAAGTTTACTCGGGAACCCGCATCAAATAATGTATCTATCTTAGTGTGTTTAGATACAACTCTTATGTGAAATAATTCATTCTTCTTTCGTTCATCATCATGAGATTCATTATTGGAATTTGAACTAGCATGAAGGGAATATTTACCTTGTACTCCAACCACTGTGATCTTTCCTTCGTCTCCTGAATCGGAACCAAGATCTTGTTTCACTGTAGCAACAGTTTTTGTCTTCCCCTTTCCACCGAACTGTTTTAGTCTCTTCTCTGGATGCATTTTCCAACAGTGTTCATCATCTTGACCGTTTTTCTTGCAATGAGTGCAAGATGGATTTCCTCCTTCTCTTGTCATTGTGGCAGTCTTCTTGCCCTTCCTTTCAAACTTCTTAAAGGGCTTATGTGGGATATTGGAAGGCTTCTTTTTGGGATCTTCTTGAACATGCATTCCCCTGTTCTCAAGGTGAGTGGCTTGCACACAAACTTAGTCAAGACTGGTGGGGTTAAACAAGAGAAAAGTATGACGAATATCACTGTGAAGTGTGCCAATATACTTCATCAAAGTTTCATAAGAATCCAAAGGAATGTTTAATGCAAGATATTTCTTCCTAAATTCTTCTCTGAAACTTTGTATAGTTTGACCTTTATTTTTCTTAAAGTTTGTCATTCCATCATTTCTTTATGTAAATAACCCAACGGATAAAATTGTTTCCTTATCGTTGATTTAAATTTTGACCATGAGGAAAGAAGATTACCACACTTACTTATGTCCTGAAGTTTTCTCTCCCACCATACGAGAGCGGTGCCTTCCAACTGAAGAGAATCCAGTTGTACTTTAACTTCCTCTTCATCAATATGTTGAACACGGAAATATACTTCAACCTATCGGATCCAATTATCTAGATTTTCAGGATTAGAATCTCCATTAAGCATAGGTAAAGAAAATTTTACATCAATATTTAATAATGGTTTCTTAAAAGAGGCTTTATGGCTCGAATGATGAGAATGATGAGAATGCTCAAAGGAAAAAGAACTAGAACTTGATGGTGAAGATGGAGGCTCAGGAGGGTCTCCTCCAGCCCCTTGCTTTACTGAATCATCATCATCATCATCATGTGCTTCCTTTTTCTTCCCTTTCTTCTTCATCCTCTTCTCGTAGTATCCATACATTCGTTCGACCATTTCTGGCATGTGATAAAAGACCATATGTAAGTTTTTCTCATGTTCATCATGCTTGTCTTCTTATACCATTTTGTTCTTTCGGGATGCATGGCCAACTTCAGGATTGAAAGTCTTAAAAGTTCCTTCACCCTGCTTAGGCTTGTCCCTAATAAGGATTCACACTTAATAATTCAAGTCAAAGACAACTGCTCTGATACCAACATGATCCAGGATCTTTTCATCGAGTGACTTATAAAGAATTGCATTAAATGAGCATAAATTAAAGTGCACCATTAAAGAAGGAAAAATCTCAATAATGAAGAGACATAAGCATCAAATATAAACACAAAAAACTTGATAACGGAGTTCGTCCCCGGTGGACTATGTCTCTAGGTCCTGCTCTCAAATGGGTAGGCCTTCTTATTAACCCAACAAAATAATTTGGAAAAATACATAAGTATACCTCATTTTGAAATCAAGTTGCATAATTTTGGCTCAGATCAGAGAAAAAACAGCACCACTAAATTTGTGGCGTCGAATTACCCAAAAATGATTGTCTCCACGCCTCGATCCGACTCTGGCACTCCCAGGCCCAAGAGGAATTTTGTCTCGGTTTGTGTGCCCTACAACCTGCAATAAATGATGAATAATTTGTCTCAAACTGTGTTCTCGTTCGTACCCACGCACGCCCTCCTCCAACACTTGACGGATGTAAGTTTTAAATAATTAAAACGACGTTGTTAACAATGTGGGGTCGTTGGCCTATTGGTTACAGAGAATATATTAAGGCGTGTATAACGGGGGAGGTCCCAAGGTCAAGCCCGCGGGCCTGCCCATTTGGATTGACTATTTCAACTTATATATATATTTGAAATATATTGTTCCACTACTTTGGCGATGGTTCAAGCTGTTGGTTGGTTTCCAAATTTGGCGGACCCGCCAAATCTTTATTTTTTTGAAATTTTGATCACGGGTTGTCATTGGAAATTTTCCCACTTCCACGTGGCAGCCCATGACTAGGCCATGTGGAAACCACCTATTGGGCCATGTCAACCACTATATCATTAGTCTTCCATGTCAACACCAAATCATTGTATGGACTACGACGTGGCACAATCTTACTGGTCCACGGAATGACCCAAAAATTCCAAATATGAGTGACATGTGGCAACCTCTGGTGTTGCCATGTCAGCATGACACGTGTCACCTCCTTCCCATGCCATGTATGTTGTACGGATGATGACATCATCTCTATTGATGCTAGCGTCAATAGTATGGATGCTAACTCATCCCCCTCCTAACTCTTTGACCATGAATATCTTTCGATATGTAACTCCATTTGACGAGCCATTTGCATCGTTGGAAATCTTGCTACGCACTCTTTGCGATGATGTAATTTTCACTGAGTTTTAAGAACTTTGAGTTTTTTCCCTTTCTTTGTCTGTTGAGGCCATTCTGAGCGTCCTTAGTTGCTTCTACTATTTATGAGTTGCTCTTAGTCTTCTCTGGATCCTTTTTGGATCAAAAGGTCATCTTGTTGGCCTTCTCGTTACCCCATATCTCCCTATTTTTTCATGTAATTTCACTCCCAGTGGGTCTTTTGGCCAAGTAGAGGAGAATGGAGAGTGAAACAAGAAAACATTGTAAACATAGATTGCCAGAATATTATATTGAACCCCCATTTGAAGCTAGTTTTCCCAATTGGGTTTCTAGGGTAAAATTCATGAGTTCATTGTGATGGATTAATGTGTTTGATGTTTTTCTTCTTCATATCAAATAAAATTACTTTTTGGTTATGTTATGGTGTGAGAGATTAGTCTCTTTGTGAAAATGAAGAACCCCAAGAGATTTGGAATGTTCATCATCCACAAAGTCTCAAATCAATTGTTGTTAATATTTAGCTATTTTAATTAAGAAGTTGATTTCATTTTTTATTTGTTGGGTGAATTTATCACTCCTTGAGGCTGCAAATTCTATTTTTTGAGTAAATTTCACTTGCCTGGTTGTTTTTCTCCTTGTTTGGGCATTTTCAAACATTTCTCAATGGATATGTCCTTGCTTAGGTCGAATTTTTATCTCCCTGGGAGTTTTAATTCATGCTTGGGTGACTTCATTCACTTGTTGGGAAATTTAATACTTGGACAGTTGATTTATTTCCTCCTAGACTCTAATTGTTCATTCCTTGAGTAAATTTCTTAATTTGGTGTGGTTTCTTCTTACCCACGGGTCGTAGGGGTTGTACGATGGTTGTATGCATCTATGGAAGGTGTGTGAGGGTTACTGGTAAACTTCCATGTAGTTTGGATGAGCCAATATCTACCTAGGAAATTGAGTTGTTTGTTAGTTAATTCATTTCCCTTGCTAGTCGACTAAATTTCATTGGCTGGTCAATTCTCTCCAACTTGGTCGACTACTCATTTCCTATTTGATTTCTTCACTTTCCAGTCGACTTAACTCCCTATTCAACCTCATATCTTGTCGATTTTATTACCATTGGGTCGAATCCTTAATTTATGGGGTGTTTTCTAATTCCCATAGGCCATAGGTTGGCCATAGAGACTGTATGTGCCTCATGTGGTCTCTCTATGGTCAATTTGATTAACTATTGGTTGAATTAACCATCCATTTGGTCAATTTCACCTTTTTTGGTTGAATGAGCACTTTGTGAGTCAGATCAACCCTCCCTAGTTAAATATGAAGAGGAGCCCAAGTGATGATTGAGACCATAAATGGATCCATAGGTCATTTATCATATTGAAGGAAGGTTGGATAATGAATGTGTTTTGTCCAGAGAATTGTAATTCCCACTGTATCCAAAGCCATGAAATGAGAAAAGGGGGAGTATATACATTTCAAGTTACACTAGAAAATAGTTGGGTTCTTGCAGAGTGGAAGCATTGTTGATCTTGACACAATAATCTCAATGGTTGTAGCAAGTGGAAAGAAGGTTGAAGACCCCAGAGGCCAAGCACAATGACTAGCATTCATCCCTTTTTTCAATGCTATGTAGAGTATATAAAATACCTAGTATATCCCATAAATTCAATTCATAGATCTGATTGGCATAATGAGACAATAGGTTATTCAAGGTACATACCTAAGATTGTTTGGATTATTTAGAATAGGGAATTCCACTGCATTTCCATCTGGTTTCCTATGTGTAGGTTACAAAGAGAAAGAAACTTGATAATCATTTTGGAGCAGAGGCTTCATAAAGGAATAGAGGCTCGGTATCCTCCAAAAGAAAGAAATATTTATATAATCCTAAAAATAGAGCTCATAAGATATTTCTACATAGTATTCGTGTTGGTGAAACAAGTGATATATAAGCCTCTCATTTATAGATTAGATGGTATCATAGAAGTTACATCCTAGACCATGAAATAGCTACCAAAAATTTGAATAGAACATTACAAACCTTGGCATGGGTAAAGAAAGAAAAGAAAAGTTGGAATACTTGAGGGACAACAATGCTCAACTTCAAGAAGAGAATGAATACTTGAAGGAGTAGGTCTATATATTCAACAAGAGGAAGTCAAATATGGAGACACACCTTGAGACCTCTACCAAATTGTTTCCATTAATAAATAATAATTTTTAAGAATGACAAGATTCCCCCACTACAGTCAAGATAGATTGAGACAAGCACAAATCATAGCTTGTAAACCTTGGTGAGAAGGTCATCAACATGGATAGTTAGAAAGAGGATAGGCTCATGAAAATGATGATGTAGCTACAACAAGAGTTGGAAAAGAAGTAGGAGGTCTTGGTAGGGCTCTAATTAGTTGTCCCATATCACCGAGAAACAAGAAATCCCTCCATTTCCACTTCCCAAGATAGTACCATGACTAAGGCCACCCTAGTAAGCTCACCTTCCATAGACATTTATCTAGAGGAGATTGTTGAATTTAAAAATCATACCAGAGGCATCGGGTCCAAGATCCTGAGGTAGATGTGCTATGATGGAAAAGGAATAGATAAGAGAATGCAAGGCATATTGAGCCCCATTGTAGCCACAACGTTGGTCAAGAATGAATACTTAGGCTTCGATGGAAGAATGGAAAATCCCATGACCATGAAGACAATTTTTGTAAAGGATAAATACATGCTAGAGTTGGCCTACTCATCAGGAGAAGGAGAAACAACAATAAGTGAAGCTAGAAGCCTAATACCACCTTAGCCTTCTTATGGTAGGTTAAAGGAGGGAAAGGATGAGAAGGGATTAAAAACTCAACCTACACTTGCACTCATAGGAATAAAAAATAATATTAGCCAGCACAAGAAGAAAACCAAGACTAGAGGACTACATTAAACAAGACACCTCTTGTTTTTCATTGTTGTAAGAGGAAATTCCACAGTACTGTGAACTATTGGTACTCAAAGGAATTTTCATTATGTGGAAATAAAGGCCATTATGAAGCATCCTACTGGGAGAAGCAATCCACATGCCACAATCCATATTTATTTTAGAGAATCTTCTTGTCATATGACAGGGTCACGGAAATCACTCGCCAGTTTATTAGATCATAACTCATGATTACATGTGGAAATTGGAGATAATTTCCAAGTATACAGTTAAGGGAGTTGGAAAAACTTATTTTTAGCTGAGGTTCAGAAATCCTCTCAAGGTGAGTGAAGTCTTGTATGTACCTAGATTGAAGAAGAGTCTACTTTCTATCTCTTCCGTGGAAGATAGAGGGTATGAAATGGCATTCATTGACGAGCAGTTTCTTTCTTGGAAAAAAGGATTGAGTGTTAACTCAAAGGAATTCATTGGGACTCGTGATGGAAGCCTCTTAAAGATGATAGGTCAGCTAGCTCAGGCCTTGGTACATGACAGTGATAACCCATGTGATATTTGGCATAAGATATTGGTAAACTTGCATCACCGGGCTTTAGCAGTGTTAAGAAAGATGGTCACAAGTCTCCCATAGTTTGGAACTGAGCATCAAGGAGTATATAAAGGTTGTGCACTTGGAAATAATTTCAAGGATACTTTTCTAAGTAGTGATAGTAGGTCCAAGAAGATCCTGGACTTGGTACATTCATATGTGTGTGGACTGATGTCAGATTAATTTGCAAGCAGTTTTCATTATTATGTGACCTTCATTGATGATTATTCCAAGAAAACATGGATCTTCTTCATGAAGACTAAGGATGAAGTCTTCAATCGATTCATGGATTTCAAATCTCTGGTGGAGAATCATATGGGAAATAAGATCAAGGTCTTGAGATCATAAAATGGGGGTGAGTGTACCTCCAATAAGTTCAAGAACTTCTGCAAGAAAGAAAGAATTAAGAGGGATTCATTGATACCTTTTAACCCTCAGCAGAATGGGGTCGTCAAAATAAATAATCATACGATACTCGAGGCAGCCAAGGCCATGTTGCGTGATCAGGATCTACCCAATATTCTCTGGGTAGAAGCATGCAACACTACAGTTTATGTTCAGAACAAGAGTCCTCATAGCATCTTGGAAAATAAGACTCATGAGGAGGCATTCACAAGAGTAAAACTAGAGATAGGGCATTTGAATATATTTGGTTTTCCAGTTTACATCCATCTTCCAAAGGAGAAGAGAACAAAGTTAGAACCTTCTAAGAGGAAGGGAGCATTTTTTGGATATAACGAGACTTCGAAGGCCTACCGGATTTACATTCTAGGAAAACAATATGTTATGGTCAGTTGGGATGTCAGGTTTGAGGATGATTTGGATTTTAGGAGATCTCTTGAGATCATAACAGGTGGTGAGGAACAAAAGTATCCCAATCTTGAGGATATTGTAGTACCATTTTGTATGAAGGAGTGATCCTCATATCATGAGGAGGAGTCAGAGGATTATTTGGACCCAAATAATATCAAGGTCATGGATTTCAAATCTCTGGTGGAGAATCATACGGGAAATAAGATCAAGGTCTTGAGGTCAGAAAATGGGGGTGAGTGTACCTTCAATAAGTTCAAGAAATTCTGCAAGAAATAAAGAATTAAGAGGGAGTCGTCAATACCTTTCAACCCTCATCAGAATGGGGTCGTCAAAAGAAATAATCAGACGATACTTGAGGCATCCAAGGCCATGTTGCGTGATCAAGATCTACCCAAGATTCTCTAGGTAGAAGCATGCAGCACTACAACTTATGTTCAGAACAAGAGTCCTCACAGTATCTTGGAGGATAAGACTCATGAGGAGGCATTCATAGGAGTAAAACTAGAGATAGGGCATTTGAATATATTTGGTTTTCTAATATACATCCATGTTCCCAAGGGGAAGAGATCAAAGTTAGAACCTTCTGGGAGGAAGGGAGCATTTTTGGGATACAACGAGACTTTGAAGGCCTATCAGATCTACATTCTAGGAAAACAATATGTTATGGTCAGTTCGGATGTCAGGTTTGAGAATGATTTGGATTTTAGGAGATCTCTTGAGATCATAGCAGGTGGTGAGGAACAAAAGTATACCAATCTTGAGGAGATTGCAGTACCATTTTGTACGGAGGAGCGACTTTCATCTCATGAGGAGTCAAAGGATTTTGTGGACCCAGTAGATCCTCCTAGCAACCAGGAAATGAGACCTATATGGATTCGTGATACCTTGAAGGCTTCCAAGGGACATACATTCCCTAGAGATACCCACAAAGAAAGAAGACCTCTGGAGAGATTTGGCTCATATGTGGCTCTTATGAGCAATATCATAGATTCTTAGCCTTCCATATTTGAGGAAGCAGCAAGCCAGCAAGTTTGGAAGGATGCCATGATGGAGGATTACCAATCCATCATGAAGAAATACATATGAGATACAGTTCTGAGACCAAAAGGGAAGTCAATAGTAACTTCCAAATGGATCTACAAGATCAAGCATGCTGCAGATGGCAGTATCAAGAAGTATAAGGTGAGGTTCATAGCTAGAGGGTTCTCCCAGAAAGAGGGAGTAGACTACGAGGAAATTTTTTCTTCAATAGTCAGGTATACTTCTATTAGGATGGTTATTTCTCTCGCTTCAGTCATGAAGTGAAAGATTCATCAAATGGATGTGAAGATAGTTTTCCTCAATGGTGTAATTGAGGAGGAAGTGTACATAGAGAAACCTCTGGGATTTGAGGTATATGAGAGGGAGTCTCATGTATGTGGGTTAAAGAAATATTTTTACGGACTCAAGCAGGCACCTCGAACATGGTACTCAAGGATTGATGGGTATTTGCAGAGCTTGGACTTCACTAAGAGTGAAGAATACCCCAACCTATATCTCTTATAGGTTGGTATGGTTCCTCTCATATTGGTTTTATATGTCGATTATCTATTTCTCACAGGGGATGAGGAAATCATTTCCAAATGCAAGAAGGATTTGGATTCAAAATTTAAGATGAAATGCATTGGGTTGATGCATTACTTCCTGGGATTAGAGGTGTGGAAGCAGTCAGGTGAGATCTTCCTTGGACAAGGGAAGTATGCAATTGAGATACTGAAGAGGTTTGGAATGATTGAATGAAAGTCCATGAATACACCTATGACCACCAATGTGAGAATCTCGGGAGCTTCAGATTTAGACTTGGTGGATCCCACAATGTATAGGCAGTTGATTGGTTCGTTGATGTACTTGGTCAGCACTAGGCCAAATATTTGTTTTGTTTTTAACACCTTGAGTCAATTCACGGTTGAGTCGAGACATCCGCATTGGGTGGAAACAAAACATGTGCTCAGGTAGCTTCGAGGTACAGTTGCATTTGGTATAAGATATATTGGGAATGATGGAGTTAGGCTACATGGATATTCAAACTCAGATTGGACAGGAAGTGAAATTGATAGGGAAAGTACTTCTAGTGTTTGCTTTAGCTTGGGATCAGCAGTAGTTTTCTGGTTCACTAGAAAGAAGACTTTCGTGGAACTCATTTCAGCAGAGGCAGAGTATATGGCATCCAGTTTGGAAATTTGTGAGGCCATTTGGCTTCGAAAGATTCTTGCAGGGTTATTTGGTTAGGATTTGGAACCTATTGTCATTCACTATGACAATTAGAGTTGTATCAAACTCTTGAAGAACCCGATGTTTCATGATAAGTCGAAACACATTAAAATCATATACCACTTCATCAGATACAAGGTGCAGAAGGGAGTTGTGAAGCTCCAACACATTTCCACATACGAGTAGATTGTAGATATTCTCAGCAAACTCTAGTGAACGGGAATTTTTTCTACTTCATAGAAAAGATAGGAGTGGTGGAGAATACCTCCCTCGCTAAGAGGGAGTGTTTATTTTTGTAGTTTTAGGAGGTATTCTCACTAAATTCCAAGGTGCCACGCATGTGGGAATTTTTTGTTGGCACTAGTTTTGACTTTCATTTTGGTGAAATTGGCCTAGAAATGAGGTTAGGACCTCATGGGAAAGTTGATGGGATTTTTAGGTTTGTGTGGGGATGCCACACCCACAAAGAGGAATATAATATTCTAATTAATTGTTGATTTTAGGAAGGGCACCTAAATTCACTCATTGGACTCCTATATAAAGGAGAGATGTCATTGTGACATTGTATCATAGTGGAGATTATGTGTGGAGACATGATGAAGCTAACATAAGTGAGTTTGGACTTGTGCTAGGAGGCTTGGTGATTTCAGCAAAGGGAAATTATTCTAGGGGTGAAAATATGGCCTAAGGTTGAGGAATTTCTATTTTTTGTTCTTGGCAGGGAAAGGAACACCTCACGTGTGGGAGAGAGAGACAACCTTATAAGGAAGATATTGTACGAAGTGGAGTGAGTCGTACAAAGTGTTCATACAGTTTTTCACATGTACACGGGTTACAGTGGGAACAATCGCATACATATGTGAGTCGTTGTAGGAACAATCGTGTACATCCGTACAAGCTCTTCTAGGCAGGGGTAGTTATGTACAAGCTGACGACATGTGACCTCAGCAGGTTCTATAGGTGATCTACAATGGATTTGTGGGAAGATATTATCTCCAAGATATTGTTGAGGTTTGGTTTTCTTATTTGTATGGTTATTGGAGAACAAGGTTGTTCTCAGTTTTGATCATTTTGGAGGACAAGGTTGTCCTCATATTTTGGTGATATTGTATTGGCTGGGAGGGATGTTTTTTCCCTTAGGTTTTTTTATGATAACAATATTACAAAACTAAAATTGTGTTTCATATGTGTTGATGATTCATCTCTGATCTTCTGTGTTTTCGCTGCATATGTTTTCAATCAATAATTTTCAGTGTAGAATTGCTCACTCATAACAACTAGGGTGTTAGTGTTGGTTCACTAGGAAGAAATTTATCATATATGAAAATTAGTCACATAGAGTTGCATGTGAAAAATTGATAGTAGAAACATGAACTTTTTCCACCACTACAAGTTGAGTGGAAATTGGGAAGCGAATTGTTGGTGACTTCACTTAAAGCTTCACCTTAGAAACCACTCAGTGAATAGGAGAGTGTGGAAAGTGATGCCTAAAAGAGATGGAGAGATACCTACATCTCTAATTCAAGGAGAGGAAGTTGTCCAAGGAGAGATAAAATCACAATAGGTTTGGATCACCATCGAAGAGGACAACACTTGGACGCCAACCACCGAGGAAACACCATTCCAATTTATACCTACAATCTTCCAAAATAATTGTTCCTTCTTGAAAATGTGTTAGAGACTGGTGCAAGGAGATTAATGACCTTTGGAGGAGTTCAGGAGAACTCCATGACATGTTTGCAATAATTTGCAAGAACCACAGAGTTGTTTCCATGCTAGGAATAAATTGATCCTATCAAGAGAAGGTAGGCTACACTTCATTTTGAGGGACTAATACATGATGGTATAGATTTCTAGGGTCACACTAAACAAGAAGACCAAAATTTGAGTTTTCTTCATGACTTCCAAGATATATCATCTCTAGGATAGAGAGAGATATGAATGAGTATTAAATCCAAAGTTCAAATCTGGATATTTATCAAAACTAAGAGTCGGTGAGTAGACTTTTACATTGTGGGAACAAGTGAGCCAACAACCAAAGTCAGAACCATAGCCAAGGATTGAATCCAGTAGCCAAAGCCATGATCTAGAGATAGAGATAGAGTCACACATGTTTCTAGAAGCCAGCATCAGAGCCATGCTCTAGAGAATCATAAGGACGTACACTAATCCATATTGGTTTCCTGGAGATTTTGGAGACCAAAAATCCTCTTAATGGGGAGGTGTGATCCAAATTGGATCTGAACTGATGATGGGTATAAGACTTAGTACCTGTGAGATTAATTTGATAATTCATGAAGGTTAGTAAACCATGTAAAAGATGATGCAATGTAAAGTAAAAAAGACAAAAGATAAATCTTTGGGGGTGTAGATCAGTCGGTGATGGAGTTGACTATTAAGGCACTTTGTTATGTGAGGTCGTTGGATCAAAACCTCAACTTACCTTGTGTGCTATGTAAGGTACAAAGTGGGAACACCTGGAGGTTATAATGGTAGTGTTAAAAATAGAACCCAATTCACTTGAGTACAAGCCTCGCCTAGTTACCAATTATGCCATCCAAAAACAAAATCCAAGTCAAAAGAGAAAATTGAGAATTAAATGAAAAGAAAAAAAATAATAAAGGAGAGAAAAGAGTGAGGAATGGGAAATCAAAGGTCATCCCATTTAAGTTCCCATTACCCCATATATCCCTATTTACCCATGTAATTTCACTCCCAATGGGAATTTGTTCCAAGGAGAGGAGAATGGACAATGAACCAAGAAAACATTGTAACTAGATATTTTCAAAATAATATATTGAGCCCCCATTCGAAGCTAGTTTTCCTAATCGGGTTTCCAGGGTAAAATTCATCTATTAATTGTGATTAATTAATGTGTTTGATTGTTTTCTTCTTCATATTAAATTGAATTACTTTATGGTGTGACAGATCAGTCTCTTTGTGCAAATGAAGAACCCAAACAACTTTGGAATGTTCACCATCCACAAATTCTAAGATTAATGCATGTTAAGATTTAGTTGTTGTGATTAAGTAAGAAGTTGCTAATTTTATTTTCTAGTTGTTGGGAAAATTTATCACTCCTCCAGGATGCAATTTCTCTTGTATGAGTCAAATTTCACTTGCCCGGTCAATTATATCCTTGTCTGGGCGTTTTTAGACATTGTTGGACAAATTTCTCCTTGCTTGGGTCGAATTTGTATCTCCCTGCATGTTTTACTTCATGCCTGGAAAACTTCATTCACTTGTTGGGTGATTTAATACTTGGATGATCAATTTAGTTCCTCCTAGACTCTAATTTCTCATTCCCTGAGTCAATTTCTTAATTCGATGTTGTTTCTTCTTACCTATGGGTTGTACGGGTTATACGGTGGTCGTATGCATTTGTGGAAGGAGTGTGAGGGTTGCTAGTAGAATTCTATCTAGCTTGGATAAGAAATTATTTCCCTGGATGATTGAATTGTTTGTTGGTTGATTCATTTCCCTTGCTAGTTGACTAAATTTCATTGGTTTGTCAATTCTCTCCCACTTGATCAAATACTCATTTCCTAGTTGATTCCTTCACTTGTCATTCGAATTAATCCCCTGGTTCACTTCATCTCCTTTTCTCTCTCTCTCTCTCTCTCTCTCTCTCTCTCTCTCTCTCTCT
>SNQJ01S0055977.1:63355-73717 GCA_010110895.2 Picea sitchensis
ACTGGTTATAAATGACAACAATGGGTAATGAATAAATGTTGAATGCTAATTGATGAGTTTTTGTGCAAGAGGGCAGTTTTGGGAAAAAGAGCCCCACACTCATTCACCCCCCCTCTAAGTGTGGTAGGTGTGTCCAACAATTGTTATTCCAGTGGGTTAGACATTTTAGTGACCTTACTATTGAATGTCTCAATTGAGACCTTACATTTATTAGTACAAGTAATATATGGCATAGTTAGATAAACAAGTACATATACCTTAACACCATTGAATTCCATACATGCATAATAATCATTCCTATGAGACCTTTCATTTATTGGTACGAGTAATATATGGCATAGTTAGAACAACAAGTACATCTACCTTAACACCATCGAATTCCATACATGCATAATAATCATTCCTATGAGTTGAAAAGTGACCAAGTAGCTTGATTTATAAGTGGAACTACTTTTTCTTAAAGCCAAAAAAAATACAAGACAGTTTGGGTTATAACTTTTGAGGCAACAACTTCACACTCTTGAACAAATACATTTCATTTTGTTGCAATAGAATCAAATCTGGTTGGAATTTACCCGATCTCATCGATCCACATGCCTTGTAAATATCATTTATATCATTATTTTTTGTTTCCATAATCATGTGAATTTTTTATATTGATGAAGAAATAAAACTTGTTTAAAGGAAAATTTTAAACCAAATTGACGTCATTCTATGACATTTGGTAATGTTAATTTAGTTTTTATTTAAGAGTCATTTTATTATAGTTGTGTACAACACTAGAAAACAAGTTTCAATAAGTCTTTTATTTAGGTTTTTTACACTTGTATGAACTCCAAACCTTTTTTTTGCCAACCTTTTATCTTATATAATCAAAAAATATAACAATGAAAAAATTATAGGCCATGCATTGTTTTTTAGGGAAACACTCCAAAGAAAAATTTACCGGGAATTTTTCCTCATTTAAAGAATGGTACCTATGGTAAACCAGATTTATACAAAGTTAATGTTTTTTCGATAATGTGCTCATTTAAGAGCTTAATATGTCACTTGCGGGAATTGAATCTAGGTAGGTGGGAAAATACCCCTCAACACAAACCATTCGGGCTAAACCCAATTAACACTATAAGCCATGTATTATATTATAAACCAACTATTTTCCAATATAATTGTTATGAATCTATTTCAAAAAATATCTTTGTTTTAATCAAAATAATTGAATTCCAATTGATATAGCAATGAAACTCCATATTTTAGATTTTACCATTCAAATTTGTAATGTAAATTATTGTTTATAATTAAGACTTTGAACTAGTTTTTCTAATCAATACACATATTGTATATCAACCCCATATTTTATGTTTGTTAATAATAATCCAACCTTTACATTTATGATCTCCTTTCTTCCGTAGTTCATGTAAATTAACTGTATGGCATCACTTAGTGGTGTAACTATGTTGCAAATGTTATAAATCATATTAGAATAGTAGTGAACATGAGAAAGATCCATGACATTTTTTAATCTCCACAAAAACATATTTATTACTTGCTTAGCACCAATCAAAGGTGTAATTATATTGTTTGTACAATACATTTTATTACTTGCTTAGCACCCATTAAAGGTGTAATTATATTGTTTGTACAGTGCATCATATTAGAATGATATATTGTTTGTACAATACATTTTATTACTTGCTTAGCACCCATTAAAGGTGTAATTATATTGTTTGTACAGTACATCATATTAGAATGATAGATAAGATGAGGAGGATCCAAGACACTATTAACATATTATAATGGCAGCCAACCTCGTTTGAATAATCAGCCTTAACAACATGGTATTTTATAGAAAAGTGTTTCTTATTTTAGTTAATTTTAGTTACAGTTTGTAAACAAAAAAATTTCCCATTTCTAACAAAAACTACAGAAAAGAAATCATATATATTTTAACCTCTCAAAGGTAAGAAATAGACCTTCTATATCTACAACTAACTAGTATGACGAAAAAATGAACCATGTCAAGTTTGAGCCCTGTCTTAACTTGCATATGACAAAGTGAAAGTTGACAGAACATGGTCATGGTGCAGAGAAAGATGTGGAGCAATAATGACACCTTAAATAATCTTAGTCACCCATTTAAATATCATGGCTATTACAAATATATAAGAACAAACATTTTGACAAGTATTATAGTTTATTATTAAAAAAAAAAATCATGTGGTTATATTTTAGTGCAATAATTTTTTTTGTATTCAAGGCCAATGAAGCCTTACATCACATAATGTGCAAGATTTATTGATTTGGATCTAACAAATCTTATAGCTTAAACATAAACATAATTGTATGCTTGAAAGAATATTGTTCACTATGGTTTAAAAGGTCTGCACTAGTTGTTTATGAATTTCCAATTATCATGGTCTAGCTACATAAAATTCACTCACAACAATCCTAAATCAATTTGTTTAATAGGTCCTAATCAAGAAGCAACTTCCTGACCAGAAGACCTAGTTGTGGGTTGAAAGCTTGTTTTTTGGTATTTTAGTCCCCCTTTGAATGAACATTGGACTTTTCTAGAATTGAATTCTATTTGTCCACTAAGTTGTTGTCTAGTGAAAACTTGGTGTAGTGGTTGTGACAATGACCCAGGTTTGTATCCTAGTGGGCATGTTCCCCCCCTATGTTGCAGTTTTCAAATGTGGCTATTGATTATATTGAATATTGTTGGTGTACTTTTCAAGAAGATTATTGCATGGCACTAGCAAGGTAAAAGCAAACCATATTCTTCACTTAAGTGTAGAGGGTGGGTCAAGCTTCTTTACAGGTTTACCATCTGTAAAAGACGAGTTCCCATTAAAAAAAATATATCAATTTACAACATTAAATCACTGGTTGAAAAAATTCAGGTGCAGTGTTACATCAAACAAATCAGATGTCAGTGTTATCATTTGTCAGATTAGTTGCAGAGTTCCATACTAGGAACAATCCCATGGGATTTGACCCTGTCAAAAAGAGTGGATTTTGGAGGGAAAAAAATCCACTTTATAAGCCTATTAAAGAAGGAAATAAATTTTGTGGTCTTCATGTATATCTCTTTGTGAAACCTATTTACCAATTCATGATACATGACTTTAAGAACTAACACAATCTTGTAGAGTATATAGACTATTGATAAAAATTGAGAAACATATTTCAGTAAATGGTATCCAAGTGGACTTGTTTTCGGTAACTATCTTGTAAAATCAAAAGAGTATTTATACTTAGACCATTCATAATGTCATACCATTTTAAGAACTTGGATGTCGAGGCTTACTCAGTATAATATCTCTTCTCTGACAATATGCAGTGAGAAGTAGAGAACCTATTAGTTTAGTAAAATTCTTTTGAACTTAACCAACTATACTCAATATCTACTCAGAATATGGAAGTTATATTTATTACAAATGAAGAAAGAGATTGTGATAATGTCTAAAGGTAACCAAAAGTGGTCAATGAAACTCATATAGAAAGATTTCTTTGATCGATCAGTCCTAGTATAGGACAAAGATTCAAGCATAAAAGTGAACATGGTTAGGTGACTTATCTTGTGACCATGGGACTACCATTCTTTTTGGTTGAGTTTTGTAAACATATTCATTGAAATAGTCAAACAAATGAACCATTGATAATATACAATATAAATTTTGAAAATAGTCATATCTTATGACTATGTTTAACCATTTGTGACCATGGGCTTAACATTGTACTTATTTAAGTTCTATTTATATATCCATTGAATTTCAAAATGAACCTATGATAACCAAAATGGAAACATTGAGGCCCAAAAAATACCCATCCAAAATTGATGCTCTCCATGTTAAGACTAGTCGGTACATGCTATTAAAAATATTCCATTCATTCAAACATTAGACATGTCAATATTCTACACTAGTCTCCAAGTAACCGCATGGACTTCCTGATATATGTTGGATGAGTTGTATTATTTGCAGGTATAGACTGTGCAATCCAACACGCTTTTTTGTAGGCCTGCAATCCTAACTTTGGCTAGCGGTTTGGGGGGCAAGATCCCCCAATAAAAAAACATTTGTCTCTTTATTTTGTGAGGCCATTATAGGTATATTTATGAGTTTTTAGTGGTTTCAATGCTTAGTTTATAGTATATACCCATTGTAATATGATACCACTTGGTATATTAAAATTAAATGATGGTGTGACCCCGGATGGAGTGCCACCTTGCACAGGGACGACACATGGTACAATGCTTGGTCGGGCCTTAAATACAGGTCATCGGCTCCCATCCCCTCACCATTAAGGATGGGAGCAAGCCGGATCAGCCAAGTCGATGAGCCAAGACCTCTCACGCGTGTGAAGGGAACAGAGTCACATAGCACTCAACGGATTGCCTTAATGGTGGGTCTGGTCACATTACTCCTCATGAATTCATTCGATTTTGGAAAAGAAGGGGCTCATTTCGAGCTGAAGCCGCAGAATTTGGGCATCCCTGAGCTCTGGTGCAATTGTAGCTGCCTAATTGTTTCGAGGGCCAATGCTTGGCACCTTCACATGCCACGGGAACGAGGCAAGCCCCACAGGGGGGTTGCCTGGTATGCTTTGGTTGCACGCAAAAAGAGACAGCAAAATTTTGAGTGGGCATTTTCCATGGCACGGACGCAGCTTGTTCGAAAAAATAGGAGGTATGGAATGCCTCCCATGGCCTATATCGAATAAATCATCCCAGACAAACCCATTCAAGTCCCCCCAGCACACCTGCTCTTCACCGTTCTAGAAAATTGGAACCCGCCGACTTGTTTTCCAGGGGAAACTACCCAACTGGTCACAAAGAATCATCATGGATCTCAAAGAGGAGAAGCCCAATTGGTCGATTTCCCCCCCCTGCTACATCATTGAATAAATTCCGACAGATTTGGAGGCAGAACCAACCACATGAGCAGCAGAGATCCCTCCAACAGAATTCCTGGGAAGAAACGAGTCAGTCAAGGATGAGGCAACTGGTATGGAAGGGGAGCCGATAGGGGTTAGTCTGGATGAGGAGGGTGGCATCGCTCCTATGTCGTGTCCTCTTTCTGCCATGCAAGAGGTAGGGCGTGTCCAATTGCCACTCCTCCACCCGGACCACCTGGTGTTAGTATTTGAACTGAGGAGCATGGTGGAGGACCTAATCCACCGCACCAGTCTAGTCAGCCAACGAGTTGACTTGCTCTACGATGCCTACTCAAATACACCGCCAGGACAGCCCTGCCCAACGTGTGCTCAGCCCTTTGTGCTAGTAGCCAAGGCCGGGGACAAGGATGGTGAAGGCGACATGGATGATGCAGAGACCACCGAGTAATTGTCACAGTCAATAGTTTTAGTCTTTTTCTTGGTTTCCCTCAAGCTAGTCATGTCTAGAAGCCATTATTTTGTAACTCTAAGACTCAAAGTTTTTTTTTCAGGCCAATGGCTGCCAACTGTCTTATTTTTCTTTCGAGAAAGACAGATGGCAGCTAGTTTTTCTGTTTCACGGACTGCATAGATAGCCAGTTGTCTCAGTTTCCTCTTACACGGCGAGACAGCTGGAAGACATGGTGTTTCTGGTTGCCCCTCTTTTCTGGACAATTAATATATTAGGCTCTACTCTTTTTTATTTAAAAAAAAAATAATTAAATGATGGTGTGGAATTATATAATCTATTGTAAACTACAGATGTTAAATGATAATAACATCATACTTTGTGATACATTAGAGTTCAAAATGGAAATAAAATCATACTTTGTAATACATTAGAGTAACATCATACTCAACCACTTGTCAAAATTTGAAGAAAGATAGTAATGTGGGGTGATTCATCCCTACATATATCCATGCATCCCACGATAAAATTTTAAGCCTTCATTTCCCTTCAAGACCCCTTTAGCCT
Source organism: Picea sitchensis (assembly GCA_010110895.2). Lineage (NCBI taxonomy): Eukaryota > Viridiplantae > Streptophyta > Pinopsida > Pinales > Pinaceae > Picea > Picea sitchensis. Next base: position 69,270 of record SNQJ01S0055977.1, read on the forward strand.
ATCATAGAAGGAGTGATCCATCACTACATATATCCATACATGATACATATATTGGATTTGGGTTTGAATCCTACAAATGAGGAATTCAAATTTGACATGTGCCTATATAATAAAGAAAGAGAATTGTTTTACCCAAAAAAAAAAAATCAATAAAGAAAATTGTGAATAAAATCCCATGATATTTTAAGAACAATATTCCTCATCAATATGAGTTCATAACTTGGTTTGTTTTTCCAAAGATTAGGTCTTCTGCTAAAAATACAAGCATGTCTTTTGAGGCAACCCAACCCTACCTCTATTAATTAAGATAGCAAGTTGCCTCTATATATATGTAAGGTTTTAATGATAGAGAACATAAGGTGTTGTTTTAACAACATATAAGTTATTTGTATTTCTCATGATAGGGACTTGGTACAATGTATGATAACATGTTTAAAGGTGAGGAGAAACAAGAAGGAGAACGTGTTGTACCTTTATTTGAAAAGAATGAGTAAATACTCTCAAGTTGTTCATATTTTTTAATCTTTTTTTCAAAGATGTTAATTGGCAGTTGTATGAATCTAATGTTGCAAGCATCTTTTTTGGACTCTCGTGCAAATGCATCCATATATATGTTGTAAATTTGAGTACATCACTTCAATGTAAAACTACACCTTTATGAGGGGTTCTCTAGCCAAAGAAAAGAACTTCAAAAAGAAGAATAGTATGCATAAAAATTCATATTAAATTTGTTGACTAACTCTAGAAACTTTCATGAATCATTGACTTAAGCACATTCACCACATGTCTCATTGTCAATGATCAGCTTTCCAACTTTCCCTTCTTCCATGTTAAATATCCAATATAATGTTGGATATGTGTTATATTATTTGCACAACTATAAGTAGTGTTTATGTTGCGTCGGGTGCACAGGGGGATAAGAGGGGGGTTGCTTGTCCCCCCCTCGGGGAAATGCAGGGGGGAGAAGCTCCCCAGCATGGGTGTTTGGGCGTAGGACCCCTAAAAAAAAATCCTTGGTTTCCGCGTCCATTTTTGGGCGATCCTCGGTTTTCGTATCCATTTATGGCCAGTTTTTTGTCACATGGTTTTTTGTCGATGGTTTTATATTTTCGGTTAATGAATTAGGGTTGTTGGCTAATCCAGGTCATTGGATTATGATTTTGGATGTTGTTGGCTCCTATATTTATATTGTATTGTAAACAATGTATGATGTGAATGAATATAGAATATGTTGGTTTTCCCAGTTTGGGTTTCCAAGGGAAAAATCTTTGTGTAATGTGTGTATTTTCCATTGTATCTTTTTTGTTTTTATTGAAAAAAAATTTGCATTAAAATATTGTACAAGGTTAAAATATACATTTGGTATCAGATCAATTATTGGCTTCAGGGGAACGCTTTTGTGGTCAAGGGTTTGGCTCGGGATTGTGATAAGCCTTGTTACAATGGGAGATATGTGGTATTGATTCTTCGGGGGAAGAGAAATGGTGAGCAGTTCAAAAATAGAGATCGAGAAATTTAATGGAAAAAGTTTTGAGTTGTGGAAGCTCAAGATGGAAGATATTTTGGTAGATAGAGATCAGTGGGTCGTAGTGGATCCAGGTACTGCATCTATAGGAACGTCGACAGATGACTAGAAAAATTTGGATCGGAAGGAGAAGAGAACAATACGATTGTGTCTCTCAGATTCAGTATTACTGAATGTGTCATGGGAAGCTACAGCCAAGGATTTATGGGATAAGTTGGGGAACTTGTATCAGTCTAAGTCCCTGGTAAATAAATTGTTCCTACAAAAAAATTTGTATAACCTGAGGATGAGAGATGGAGACTCAATGACAGAGCATATGAACTCCTTCAACATTGTGGTAAGTCAGTTGTTATATGTTGAGATTAAAATTTCAAATGAATATAATTGTATCAGTTTATTGTTCTCTTTACCAGAATCGTGGGATAGTCTGGTTGTGGCCATAGGTATTAATATAAATACCTTGAGTTTCGATGATGTGGTCTCATCCTTGTTATCAGAGGTGATGAGACAAAAGAACATGGAAGGACAAAGCACAGATGCATTATTTGTAAGAGGATGCTCCTAGGATACAAATAGATCTACGTCTTCAAGTGGGAGATCTAAGTCTAAGGGTAGATCTAAGTCTCCTGGAAATTTTGTAAAGGTATGTTGGAGATGTGGAAAAGAAGGGAACTTCAAGAAGAAATGTAGATCCAAAAGCGTTGAGAAAATGAATGGATTTGAAGGTGCTCCCTCTACAGAAGAAAATACCTCCAAGAAAGAAGGAGGGGATGTGTACCTAGCTTCTTCAAGCATACATACATATCATGAGGCATGGTTGGTTGACTCGGGTGCGTCCTTTCATATGACACCCCACAGGGAGTGGTTCCCTGAATATGAAAGGTATGATGGAGGTTATGTTTTCCTAGGTGATGAATCGACAACAAAAATCACAGGACGAGGAAAGGTCAAGTTGAGGCTCATGTATGGAAGGATTAGAACATTTCCTAGTGTTCTATACATCCCAAGATTGACAAAACATTTGATTTATGTAATAAAAATGGACGATGCAAGGATAAAAACGGCATTTGAAAAAAAAACTTGCAAGATGGTTCGAGGAGAAATGGTGTTGTTAAAGGGAGTTTTAATTGGAACTCTATATAATATGGAAGGAAGCACTACTATTGATGGGTGTAATAGTTCAATTGTTCCCAATATTGGAGAAGAAGAAGAAAAAACTCCTACAGTCTCTGGAGAAAAGGTTATGCTATAGCATCAAAGACTGGGGCATATCGAAGAGAAGGGTCTTTGACTACTACACGGTAAAGGTATGGTCGAAGGTATTTCTAACTACTCTCTGGATTTTGATTTCTATGAACATTGTGTATATGGGAAGCAGAATCGGGTAAGATTCCCCTCTAGTGCAACGAGGGCAGAAGGAATTTTAAAGTTAGTTCACAGTGATGTGTTTGGACCTGTGTCGGTTCCATCACTAGGAAAATATGTGTACTATGTCTCATTTATATATGACTTCTCGAGGAATACTTGGATATATTTCCTCAAGAATAAATCTGAAGTCTTTGATAGGTTTAAAGAGTTTAAGGATCTTGTTGAGAATCAAAAAGAAAAAATAATTAAGGTGTTAAGGACAGATAATGGTGGAGATTTCTGTGGGAATGAATTTGAAGAATTATGTAAGAAGTGAAGTATAGCAAGGTAGAATACTACTCCATATACACCTCAGTATAATGGATTTGTATAAAGGATGAACAAGATGTTGATGGAAAAAACAAGGTACATGCTCAGTGGTGTCGGGTTAGGGCAAGAATTATGGGCAAAGGAAGTGGGTACTACATGTTACCTAATCAACAGATCACCCTCATCAGCACTGGATGAAAAAACTCCAGAAGAGGTATGGACTGGTAAGAAACCTTCTCTCACACATCTTAAGGTATTTGGCTATGAGTCCTATGTTCATGTTCCAAAGGAAAACATGAGAAATCTAGATAAGAAGGATGAAAAGTGTATATTTATTGGGTATAAAGATGGTCTTAAAGGTTATAAGATTTGGAACCCAGAAACGAAGAAGGTTATGTATAGCCGAGATGTGGTATTTAGAGAAATGAAGGATGTTGTCAAACATGAAGTCCTACCAAGTAAAGAAGAACCAGAGAAAATAGAGTTTGAGCCAAAGTATGATGAATCAGACACTACAGAAGAACAGGAATCAGAAGAAGAAGATCCTCATACTCCAGTATTGAGGAGATTTCTCCGAGAAAAAAGGCTACCAGAAAGGTATACTCCATCTAATTTTTGTTGAAATTTTGCTTTGTCTATTACTAACAATGATCCTATAATTGTTAGGGCGACAGTGGATTCAGAGGATGGAAAACTCTGGAAAAAGGCCATGGTTGAATAAATGGAAGCCTTGGATAAGAATGAGGCTTGGGATCTAGTGGAGTGGTTGAATGGAAGAAATACCATTGGAAACAAATGGGTATTTAAAGGAAGTTGAATGCAGAAGGAAAAGTGGAGAAATACAAAGCTCGGTTAGTAGCAAAGGGTTATTCCCAGGTTGAGGGAATTTATTTTGGTGAGATGTTTTATCATGTTTCCAAGTTAAATTCTATTATATTTATGTTATATGTCGTTGTTGCGTTTCATTTTGAGGTAGAACGGATGGATGTAAAGACAACATTCCTACATGGGGATCTAGAAGAAGAAATTTATATGAAGAAGCTAGAAGGATTTGATGTGAAGGGAAAGAAGGAACTGGTATGCAAGATGAAAAATTCCATGTATGGTTTAAAACAATCACCAAGGATGTGATATCAAAAATTTGATACTTATATGTTGGGACTTGGCTTCACAAGAAGCAAAGAGGATCAGTGTGTGTATTTTAAATTAATTGGTGATCATTTGATTTATTTGGTCTTGTATGTGG
>SNQJ01S0055978.1:15487-30319 GCA_010110895.2 Picea sitchensis
TGAACAAAGATCCAACTTAGTAAATAATTTTGCTCCATGAAATTCATCTAATAATTCATTGATGATAAGGATAGGAAACTTGTCTTTGATGGTCATTTTGCTGAGCTATCTATAATATAGACACATAAACCACGAACCATCCTTTTTTTTAACCAACAACACTGGTCAAGAGAAAGAACTTTGGCTAATTGAATGATGCCATCCTCTAACATTTCCTGGATCACGTGCTCAATCTCACTCTTCTGTGCATATAGATACCTGTAAGGCCTAATGTTAGGCGGTACACTTCCTGGTTGCAAATGAATATCATGGTCATGATCTTGAGCAGGTGGAAGACTCTTAGGAATTTCACCACATACCTTGGAATGATTGTTGATAGCTATTTGGATATTTGATGGAGCAGAGAGAATAGATGTTTGAACATCAATTGAGCAGAATTGTGCAATTACATAGTGGTGTCCCTTTTTGAGTAATTTTGTCATGTTATTAGAGCTTATCAATTTAGAGGGTTTTCCTTGGATACCTCTAAGATCGATTTCCTTGCCATCTGAGGAAAATATCATGAAAATATCTTGAAAATTAAGGGTCACCGTTCCCAATGATTGTAACCATTGGACCCCTAATACAACATTGACGCCACCCACTTGGATAGAAATCATGGGGATATTCAAAAAAATACTCCCACATGTTGAGATTAATATCATGTCATTTCCCTAAACAATTTATGTTACCTCCATCTGCAATCATTACTTGAAACTTTGGTGCGAGATATACAAAACAATTGAGATCTTTTGCTACCTTGTAATCGATGAAATTATGGGTACTACTAGAATAAATCAATAATGTTACCTTTTTCTTTTTGATGTATCCTGGTATCTTGAGGGTTTGTGGAATATTGATGCCGACCAATGCATGACAAGATATTGTTGGAGTAGTATCTTCTAGATTTGGATCTTGTGGCGGTTCCAATTCCCGATCTTCTTCATATTCACAATCTATGTAGAATAATTTCTTCTCACTGCATTTATGCCCTTTACTATACTTGTTGTCACAATTGAAAAATAGTCCTTTTTCTCTTCTTTCATCCATTTGTTGAGGTGTTAACCTTGTCAGTTGAGGTATGCTTATCTTATGAACCCAAAAGCGATCTATGGTTTCTGTATGTGCTCTAATGTTATACTTGTGTGTGGACTTATTCTTGGATTTAATATGATGAAAAGATTGCATAGATTCCATAATATTTGTAGGATGTCTTAAGAGAAGCTAATGTTTAATGTCCTCTTTTAGTCCACCCATGTAATCTTGCAACAATTTTTCGTCACTTATGTCGTCCACCCTTGTGGTCAATACTTGAAATTTAGAATTATAATCTTCAATATCACCTAAGTGCTTGATTCTTTTTAGTTGACTAAAGTATTCATGTTTCACCTTGGTGGTTGACATTGCGCCCCACCTTGGCTTCAACCTAGAAAAATATGAAAAGAAAAAAGACAATAAATGGGCTTGGAAAAATGTTGCATTGAAGGTGCAACACACCCTTTACAAAGGCACCCATAAATGAGATAATATGATCCATTGTATGTCGTGGACCCCATTCCCAAGGGTATTTCCCCCATACATGTCAATTTTTCCACATGTCTTAGAGAGGGGTCCTGTTGGGAAACACTCCTAAACTTGAGGTATGATTTACCCAATAGGTTGCTTGGTCAACCCTCCCATACCTAAACTTGGCAAATTGCATAGGGTATTTGAGCACTTGTTTATTTTGATGAGGTAGTTTTTGATGTACATGATTAGATGGATCTTTTATTGACTTAATTATCATGATGCATTTGAATTGAGATCCTTGGAGGTCGTATTCATTGTCTTTGCAGGACTTAGTTGGTGGACAAATTTGGAAGAACAAGCCTAGCTTGGGATTCCTTGGGGCTTCACGCTCACATGTTGGATACCTTGGCCCATGCACTGGATGATGATCCTACTCTTTGGAGGCCTGAGGAGACACCATGGAGGAACTAACCCAACCCTTTTCTAGCCAAACAATTTTCTCTTGAGGCTAAAACATCAATTTTGAGGAGCTTGATGTCACCCTAAGGCCAGGGTTGTGGTGGTGTTGTTGTTGTTGCTTGACACTTGGGATGTTTTGATGGGAAAAGGCCTGGCTTGGAGGAGGAATACCTAGTGCATGAGAGGGAGGCCCTAGAAGGCCCAACGAATTCCACTTTCCACTCCAACGATTTGCAAAAGGTGCCAAAACATCACTCTAGAAGAGGGTGATGTTTGATAATGTGAAGGGGAAAAGTAAGGGTTGTTGACCCCTTACTTTTTGGTTTACCCTAAAATTAAGTGGACAAACACTTTAGGTAGGATTTGTATAGATAGAAATCACTTCTATTTCATTTTTATCATAGCTCTCCCATTATGAGAAGACTAGTGGCTGAAATTTTCACCCTACTTGGGAAATTTTGGTATCTCTCTCTTGTGCAAATGATTTTTGGTGATATCTCTTTGTGAATTGATGAGATAAGGTGATTCACACCTCTTGGAGACTTCTTTTCTTGCTTGTGAATGGTCATTGCTTGGTGAAATAGGGTTTGATCTTGCATCTCTCTTGGAATTGGTAAGGAAAATATGAAATTGTTAGTTCTTCTTGATTTTTTCATGATTATTGTTGGTTGAAACCTTGGGAGGAGTATAAGTGTATACACCCTCCATCAAGTTTCATTTCATTTGATAGTTTATAAGTCAATTGTTGCAAGGTTGCTAGGAGGAGTACAAGGGTGTACACCCTCCTAGATTTACCTTAGTTTGATTTACATACCCTAGGGAGTAAGAGGATTTACACCCCTAGGGATTTTGTTGATCTAACTCATGCTTTTTCAAGATTCCATTCACCCAAATATTAAAGGCACTAATCTGAAGTTTTCATTGGAGAAATAAATTGTTTGCATTGGTAAACGCGATTTAAGAGATATTGACATTGTTCAAGTTGGGATCTATTCTTGATGCTTTAAGGTTGCTAAGGCCTCTAGGCCGTCTAGGTTTACTTTGTCTTCTTGGAGATATAACTAAACAAAATCTATAGCCATTAGGGCTGCAAAAAATTACTCTCTTTTTGAATTATAACTCACATTTCAACTATCAAAATTTGCTAGCAAGCTGCCATAACAATCTACTATTCGCAACGTTGCACTTTTTGGGTGGTTTACTTGTACTTTTTGTGGGTTGAATTTTTTTTTTTGTAGCAATAGTTTGCTACAGCCATAAGGCTGATAATATATCTCTTCTATACTTGTTTATAACAGCCTTATCTCATCGCTAAAGTCTCATGTTTTAACACTTGAGTTATCTTAGTGATTTCTAGTTTATTTCTTGCATCATTTACCTGAATTTTAGCATCTTGTAGCAACTTCAATAATCATTTAATTTCTGATATACATTTCTATTGACTGCTACAAATAGGCACAACAAGATTAACTTGTTTGTCCTGGATTGTTTAGCTTGTACATAATCTTTTCTTGTGTCTCGGGTAGGTACAATCATCTTTTGTAGATACTCAACTTCCTTAGAAAATATTAACCATTACCAAGACTCCTTTCCAAGCTATTTTCCACTTAGTATCTTGACCTATAGGGGAATATCTTCCATCATCTCACTTTTTGTCTCATTTCCCCCTAGGGTCACCCGATAATCCCCCTTGTGTTGGATTTATCCTTCATTAAAGCGAGGCGAGGGTTATCTGAGGTGACAGTGGGTAAACTCTCCCACCATTATCACCATCTTTTGGATTGGGTTAGGCTTTTCCCAACCTATAGATTGTGCGATAACACACCCATACCTATTCAAAGAACATGTTTTATCCTTCTTTTCCTCTAATGGTCTTTTAAAAAGGAATAATAATGCACATCTTAATGAACCTGGCAACTACCACAAAATGATAGTTATCCCTTCCTGGTTGTTGGAAAACCACCGACAAAATCCATGGAAATGATTTCCCAAGGTGGAGTGGGTGAAGACAAGGGATGGTATATACCTTGATTTTTATTATTGGGCTCGTTGATATAAGAAAGTATGCATCATCTAATATACCAAGCTACATATTCTTGCATTTTTGGTGAATACACATACCTTTGCAAGTTAGCAACTGTCTTCCCAACATCAAAATTTCCTGCAACCTTAGAGGTGTGAGCCTCCCTCTTAAGATGTAGTCTTTCACCTTTAGGAACATAGAGCTTGCTTAGCTTGTAGGGTAACCCATTCTAGAGATGATATTCAACCTTGTCGTCACCTTCATATATATAAATTTGTCCCTATAGCTACTGAAACACCTCTTTGAAGTACCCATTTTCTGTGTATGCCTCTCTATATGCATCATGGGTAAAATCCTCCATGTGCATAAGAGTTCCCAAAGATGTAATATTGTATGTGAGTGGCATTGAAATAATGTCCACCAACTTATTAGTGATTCTCTTCTTATACTCGTTGACTAGATGAAATTGTTACAAAACCCCCATCCACTTGTAATGCCTGGTTTGTTTTAGCTTACTCTGGGCCTGCAAATACTGCAGTGACTAGTGATCAATGCGTATAATGGTTTCCTTTCCCATCAGATAGTGCTTCCATTTCTTAACATCTTGGACCAGGGCATATAGTTCCTTATCATATGTTGCGGGTCCACGTCACCCTGGATGATGTCACTAAGCCACATCAACCTCAGACATAAAACCTTCTAATGTCCTTCAGATCTCACAGTCTAGATCTGTCCATGGAGATCCATAGATTCATATCTCTCGTTGCTTCACAACTCCGGCTTCAGATATTATTACCTCACCACATCTCGAATCCCCGGGAGGGCTAAGTCTCTGGACTATCAGATCTGGTACCATGTGTCCTCTACGTATCAATGGTTGAGATTTTACTTTGCTGTTCGTGACTTTGAGAGTCTTCACACTTTGAAGACTCTTGGCCAAGTTCCTTCGGAGTACCAAGTCTCTGGACTATCAGATCTCCTGCCATGTAGCCTCTCATCTAACGGCTTTGGTCCAACAAACGACATTTGAGGGGGTACAGGAGGGGGCCATGCGTCACTCCACAAAATGTCCTGGTTGGTTGGGAAATTAAGAGGGGTTCTTAATGGAGTCCTTAGATTGATGGTTGAGAAGGATCCCGAAGGATTCGAGAATCGATGATCCATGTCACTTCGTAAATTCGAAATTCGAGAGTTTGACGTGTAACTTCCAGCTTCTTCCCAAAGCTCCGAACTCTGAACCACGCCTGATCTATCGCCACGTGTACCTAGCATTCATGACCAGGATTTACTCTAGCATGCAGAGCTTCGGGGAAACTTGTGCATTCTTGTGTCTACACTTCGATACCGCTGAATAATCAAACTTCCAGATAGCTGTTGATATGTGGACACATGTCCCTCTACTCTCAACAATTGAGATTAACTTCGTGACTCCGACATTCGAGAGTTTCAGTGTTAGACTACCCCTATTTTCCCAAAGTGGAGCTTCACTGAAGTACATGGTGCTACCCCATCACTAGGTTTGATCTGACGGCTGAGAGAGATCCCCAATGGGTTCTCAGATCCACGACCCTCATCAATTCACAAATTCGGCCTTCGATAGTTTTCGAGGGCTATGAAGCCATAGATCCTGTAGCTCCGAATTCCTGGAGTTCCGAAACTATAGTAGCTTCACTCATTTCGGTCTCAGCGAGGGGTTTCCAACCTTGGGTCATATTGAACTATATCGAGTTTTAGGTGCTACACTAAGATTTTAGCTGAGATTTGATTAAGACCATGAGTATGAGCCCTCGGGCAGGTCAGAAGGAAATGCCCTTCTTCCACATAGTTGAACTTGACATTATCGCTAAGCTAGACTCAAAAGGTCGACATGACTTAGACGTTTCAGTTAATCCTACCCCAAATCTCCTGTAGACTCACATCCCATAACTCTCTAGCGGCTAGACTGAGGTAAATAGAAGGCCATGTAAATATAACAATTTACATAAGCAAATGAGCATTTATAATAAATGTTCAAACACTGTAAAAATTAACCATAAACACAGACATTCAATTATCACATCCATTGTATTACACAGAGTATGAAAATACTTATCATAACTGGAAAATGTGAAGCGACTACTAAAAGGGGTGCCTGTTTCCACCCAACCATAGGCACATCCACTCCGGATGGATTTATCGCTGGCCACCCTTGAGCTAGACCATGATGCTCTGAGAGAGACTCTTTATTCTTTCTCAATGACAGTCATGGATGAAGGTTACTCTCCTCCTCCCATAGGATCTTGACAACCAATTTTCTCTATACCAAGCAAGGAGGTCTGCACGAGCACTTCCAAAGTCACTCGTCAACCTCGTTTACTAGCTTGTAGCGAAACCCTTCCCATGGATTCTTACAACCAAAATGAGCTTGCTTCTCAGTTTTCCTCTCAACTCTAGAGTTGAACAACACTCTATTATCTTCTGAATATTGTTTCCTCCACTCTAGTTCCTTTCAGATCTGCCTCTATTCCCCGAATTACTTCCTTTCTTGCTTTCCTCAGCAAGGTTGCATGGGTCTGAATTCCCCAACTCGTGGTCATGCTTGGAAGCCTTATAGATGGGTACCCTGCCCTATCTCCTCATTAACTCTTGAGGAGGCCTTCAAACTACCAATCTGAATGGTAATTCATTTCCAGGCCAGAGGATTGTTGAGCACTTACATCCAGTAAGTACTGGTTTGGTGAGGGTCATCTCAACCATTCTTGGTTTCCCTCACCATCTCTCTCATAGAATCCATTATCTATCTTGGAAAATTGCCCCCTTTCATTAGTTGTGCAACACATATCCATTTTCTATTAATAATAGAAAATTCATACATTGACCCTTTTATACAAAGGTTCATCAAATCAAACATTCACACATATTTAGACCACCATAGTCTCCTAGCCAGTTATAGTTATATTTACAAACTGGAGGAAACAAGGGCATTACAATCCCCTCCCCCTTAAAGGAACATCGTCCTCGATGCTCTATCGGTCGATGTGCTCTGTATGTACATAAGTAAACAAAAATGGATATGATTGTTTCATGGCATCGTCCATTTCCCATGTAGCCTCATCTAGGCCAAAGTGTTTCCACTGCACCTTGGCATGTGCAATGGTTCTGTTCTTGAGCGAGGTTTCCTTCCTGTTTATTATGCATTGAAGTTAAGGTAGGAATTCTCCCTCGGGTTCCACTTGAATCATAAACCATTCAATAATATGATTAGAATCATGTACATACTTCTTTAATAACGAAACATGGAAAACATTATGTGACTTCACTGTGGGACGAAGTGTTATCCTATAGGCTACTAGTCCCACTCTATCCAAAACTTCAAAGGGTCCAAAATATCGAGGTGCTAGCTTGGCACAAGCTCCCATCCTCAAAGATATTTTCCTAGGTCTAACTTGGAGATACACATGATCCCCTGCTTTGAAATCTCTAGGAGTCCTTTTCCTATCTGCATAGCTCTTTTGTCTATCATGTGATATTTTCAGATTCCGTTTGATCTGAATTACTTAATGTTCCATTTCCTTTAGCATATTTGGCCTGATTGTAACTCTGTCTACTGGGTTGTTCCAGCTGATTGGAATGTTGCATTGTCTCCCATAGAGGGCTTCAAAAGGGCTCATTTTCAATGACTCTTGATAGCCATTGTTATAGGCAAATTCTACCAGTGGTAGGTAGTATTACCACTTCCTGGGTTGATGCATTACATGCATCCTCAACATGTCTTCCAATAGTTGGTTTACCCTCTATGTCTTCCCATCATTTTGAGGGTGATAGATTGTACTAAAGATCAATTTTGTTTCAAAATCAAAAAACAAAGATTTCCAAAAGTTTGAAGTAAATTTTGTATCTCTGTCAGATACCTTAGGCATGCCATGCAGTCTAAATATCTCTTTCATGGAAATACTGGAAATATCTATTTCCTTTCAAGTTGACTTGACAGGTATGACGCGAGCATCCTTGCTCAGTTTGTCCACTACTACCATGATGATGTCTATCTGTTTGGTTGATTTTGGTAATGATGTGATGAAATCCATGGAGATGGTTTCCCATTTCCATTCGGGAATTGGTAGGGGCTTCAACAAACCTACTAGGTGGCAGTGCTCTGCGTTGACTTGCTGACATTCTAGTCACTTAGCTAATTAATCAGCTATGTCCTTTTTCAGTCCAGGCCAATAAAATAGTTTCCTAGTGGCCGTGATCATTTTCTAATAACCAGGATGACCAATGTATGATATTTTGTGTAGTTCATCCATTATGAACCTCTTTAATTCGCCACAATTTGGAATATACAATATGCCCTTGTAAGTTAGCAGGACATCATTAAACATATGATATCCTTCGTACTTCATCCCTGTGGGATCTTGCTTTAGGTATGATGTCACAGTCTCGAAAAATGCATCTGTTTCTTGTGCACTTTTAACTCTCTTTGATGTTTGATTCACTGGCGCTTACAACTACCAAGTGAACCACTTTCATACTTCTACTAAGGGCATATACCACCCTATTATCCTTTCCTTTGATATGTTTGATTTCAAAATCAAACTCACTAAGGAGATCCATCCACCTAGCTTGTCTAACATTGAGTTTTGGTTGGTCAAACAAATATCTCAACCCACTATGGTCTGTCATAAGCACAAATATTCTACCTAATAGGTAATGCCTCCACATTTTTAAATCATGTACTATGGCAACCAATTCCACATCATGGGTCACATAATTGACTTCATGCTCATTCAATTTTCTGGATTCGTAGCAAATCACATGTCCTTGTTGCATAATGACTCCTCTGAGCCCTTCCTTGCAGGAATATGTACACACAAGGAAGTCCTTGTTTGGGTTTGCAATCTTCAACACATGCACATTGGTTGAAGGTATTTCAACTCTTGAAATATTTCTTCACATTCTGATGTCCAAATGAATTTAACCTCCTTTTTCTGAAGGGAGGTGATTGGGAAACCAATCTTGGAGAATCCCTTTATGAACCTCCTATAGTATCTTGCTAGGTCCATAAAGGATCTAATATCATATACATCCTTTGGGGTAGGCCAATCCATGATGGATCTAATATTGTCAGGATCAACTACCACTCCTTCCTCAGAAATAACATGGCCTAAGTAATGGACTTGTTTCTGGAAAAAGTCACACTTACTAAGATTAGCATAGAGTTGATGTTCTCTTAGCACTTGAAGTACTAGCTTGAGATGTTCTTCATGCTCTTCCTTATTCTTGGAATTGATTAGGATATCATCAATGAAAACCAACACAAACCTATCCGAGAACTTTCTGAGTATGTTATTCATTAAGCACATAAAAGTGGTTGGTGCATTGGTAAGCACAAATGGCACCACCACAAATTCATAGTGACCATATCTTGTCCTAAAGGTTGTCTTATGGATGTATTCATCCTTAATTCAAACCTGATGGTATTCAGACCTCAAGTCAATCTTGGAGAATATTGTAGCACCCCTTAATTGGTCAAACAAGTCATCAATCCTTGTTAAGGGATACTTATTCTTGATGGTCATCTTATTGAGTTGTCTATAATCTATGCACAATCTTAGTGTGCCATCCTTCTTTTTCACAAACAAGGATGGTTCTCCCCATGGAGACACACTAGGCCGAATGTATCCTTTTTCCCACATCTCCTTTAGTTGTAGTTTGAGCTCAACTAACTCTGCTGTACTCATTCTATATGGTGTTCTAGACATTGGCACTGCTCCTGGTACAAGTTATATTGAAAATTAAATATCCCTTCTTGGAGGTAGAACTGACACCTCTTTTGGGAATACATCTTTATATTCTCTTAATATTTAATGGTCTTCTAGGATGGGTTTGTTGTTGTCAACATAGTTCATAACTTGTATTTCATACAAGGGACATCCCTTTCTGCAATACTTCTTCACTTGGAGGGATGATATTTGTCTCATTAAGACATGCTTTTGAATCCCTTGTAGGCTTACCCTTCTTCCTTCTTCAATTTCACACTCCAAAGTTTTACTGTAACAATCCAACTTGGTTTTATGGGCAGCCAACTAGTCCATGCCAATCAACAGGTCATAAGATCCTAAAGGAAGTATATTTAGGTTCTCTTATGTGGGAAATCCACTTATAACAAATTGGCATGCTGGTATGACCTCTGTTACTTTTCTTTTGGTTCCAGTGGCTAGTTGTACCAACCATGTTTTAACATGTTTAACTTGTTTCAATTTACATATCTCAACAATTTGAGGGGCAACATAACTCAAATTAGAATCAGGGTCAATTAAAATGGAAACATGATGGTTGGAAATATTACCTTCCATCTCCACCACTGACGCTTGGTGGTCAACTTGTCTATTATCCAATGCTGCATAAATTTGTGGCATGATCCTAGCCACATCATTGACTGTGGTAGACTCTTGGACGTTGTAGACCCTCCTATTGATTTTTTTCCTATGCAGATAGTCCCTCAACATATGTTCTTCTCCAAAACCCCAACATTTCAAGGGTTCTCTCTTTGTGTTATCAGTCTTACTTGGAACTGCTCTGAATGGATTATTTCCACTCCGAGATGGAAAATTTTGTTGATACACACTTTTGGTAGGAATGCTCATCCTAGAGCTCTTCCCATGGTTCTTAAATATCTAGTATTTAAACCCCTTCTTCTTGAATCCTGAATTGTTTTTCTTCTTCCAGTTTTCATGGGGTTTTGTCTTATTCTTGAATTTCTCATAGCAATACCTTACCTTTCGAATAGTATATTCTAAAGTCTTTGGTTCATCAAACTCAATTTTGTCCTGGTAGGACTGAGGTAATCCACTAATAAATCGTTGCATCTTTACTTTTTCATCCTTTATCTAGGGCACATACCTCATCAACTCGAGAAATTTGTTGATATATTCATCTATGGTGAGTTGTCCTAGCTTAAGTTCATAGAACTCCTTGGTCTTCCCATCAAAGTACTTTTCTGACAGATACTTCTCCTTGAAGTATTTTCAAATTGTTTCCATGACAAGTCCTTCTCATGGATTCATTTCACATTCCTAAGGTCTTCCCACCAAATGGAAGCTTTCCCATTCAGGTTGTAAATGGCTATTCTAGCCTTTAAGTTTTCAGAGTAGTCATGGACTCTGAAGTACTTCTTCAAGCTGAGTAGGCAAACTTCTACTTCTTCCCCCTTATTAATCTCTCCATGGAAGGTGGGTGGTTTATCTTTCTTGAACTCTTGAGGGTCATGACTCTTGGAATGTTTCCTCTTCTTTTTTCTCGTCTGGGAATGGGAACTAGTTTTTCCACTAGAAGAATCCTTGGAGTTGTCAGTGCTCTCAGAGGAATATTCTGGTGAGTGTCTCTTGGCTCCATGTTAGGCCTTCCCCGAGGTTCTCTTCCTGGCGTGGCCACTTTATGGACTATGCTTTTATATCTCAGGTGGACTTGGAGTTTTCTTAGTATGATGCCTGTCCACATGACTGGCAGCTAGACCATGTTGCAGTTTCCATTGTATATCTGATAGACTTTGTAGTAGGACTGTATTAATTTCAGTCTTCTTTTCCTACTCCTTTATCAGCCTTTCACTGTTAGCCTTACAACTCTATAATTCTGCCATGAGGCTTCTTACAGTTTCAGCCAAATCCGGAGGGGTATCCGCTGCCCTCCTTTCATTAGATTCTTCCTCTCTATTGTGGGAGCTCTCCCCCAACTCATGGTGTGTCACCCTCTCGTACGCTGTAGTTTTCCTGATGTTCACTGACTGCTTGAGTGCTGATAAAACATTTTCTGTTAGTTACTAATCTACCAATTCATGAACAACACATATCATTGCAAAGTGAAGTCAACTTCTTTATTTGGAAACATTAGCAACATACAATGCATATTTCCAAAACATCTATCAACAGTAGAAGGTTTCATTCCTCTCTTCAGTTGAGGTTCATGCAAGTTTCTTATAGAAGGGGGTAAGGTAGGGTGTTACCCCATAAAGTTCTCTAATAATATTTTTATGCGACTCGTGCATGAGCCCAAGCAGGCCAAGTGTTATTTCCATGCTATGATACCAATTTGTAACAAAACCGACCCCTAAATACTCTTTTAAGGAGTGGGGCATCATAATTTTTTTTCTCCTAACTACCTCAAATCCTAATTCTGATATCTCCATTGGCTACTGCTCGCCATGATCTTTCTAACGGTTTCCACCACACTGAAATCTGGGTTCTGGTTTGCAAGTTATTGCCTCCCGAAGCTCTTCCAACTACCATCTTGACTGGTAATTCATTTCTGGGTCAGAGGACTGTTGATCAATTACATCTAGTAAGTACTGGTTTGGTGAGGGTCATCTCAACCATTCTTGGTTTCCCTCACCATTTCTCTCATAACATCCATGGTCTATCTTGGAAAAATCCCCCTTTTCATTAGTTGCGCAACACATATCCATTTTCTATTAATAACACAAAATTCATATGTTGACCCTTTTATACAAAGCTTCATCAAATCGAACATTCACACATATTCAGTCTGCCATAGTCTCTTGGCCAGTTATAGTTATATTTACAAACTGGGGGAAACAAGGGTATTACAATTACATAGAAAATATATCATACTAACTAATGAACCACAAAGAGGGGTTAGGATCAAATCCTAACAGAAGCTACACCACAAAAAAACTAAAATACATAATTTGGATGGCATAAGAGAAATGTAAGTCACAGTACAAATCAATAGTATGACATGAATATACCCATTTGCAGTGTAACATACAATATGGAAAGAATGCTAATGGAAATTTAAAACAAATAAGAATTAGGACATGGAATGGAGTATGATGGTAAAAAGAAAGGAAAAGGAGACACTACGAAGTGATAATAATACAATAACATGCCTAATTTGAACATAATATTAAAAGTAAGAATTCCACCAATCATTGAATAACAAATAAATCACCATTCAAAAGTATCTATCAATCAAACTATGTATGGATTCCAAACATAAGCACGTTGTTATTACTATAAAAGTATTCAAGTTTTTTAATCCCACATAGAAGCAATATATGGAAGGGACCACTAAACTGAAAAAGTGAACCTAAATTTGAAAGGAAATATTTTTGGAAAGTTCAGTCTCATTTAGAAGAAAAACATGGCAAGAAGCAATAAATTCAACACTTAAATCTAAATTTTGAAGGGAATATTTTTGAAAATTATGGAATTGTGGAAGGTCATTTTCTATTTTCTACAAGAAAACAAAAAAACATCATGTCTGATTTGACAAGTTAGAGGTGCAAGATGTCAACAGTAAAATAATGGCAGTATAGGAAATTCAAGAAAGCATACCAATGATGCAAGAGATATTCTAGTTTAATATTGAAGAATCCAAAACCAAAAACATGATCTTTAAAGTGTCTAAATGAAATACATCAAAGTTCAAGAGATAACATGAATCCATTTTCATCTTAGAGTGTCAAAGCTAAATTAAATTTGATATAGAGTTTTTGGGTAAGTAAAACAAGTGCCACTGCAATGGTGATGTCCTTGTCGAGAAGCTTTTGTGTTGAGCATATACCATGGCTACTTGCAATGGGTTTCATGCTTGTTTTATCAAGGTCTTGGTAGTATGTTGTTGTAACAATATCATGACTGACATTTGTTGAATGATACTTTTTTTCAAACAAAACCAAACCTTTCTACTGAGATTGGAGCACCCATTCACGTGAAGATTAGATTGATATTCTTTTGGCCCCATTATGTCGCTTATTCTGCAATTTGAAAACACCAATAATACAGTTGAGTATATGGAATGGAAATGTGAAACTATGAATCTGGTTATTGTGGTTTCTAAGAAAAACCAAACCTTTCTACTGAGATTGGTGCACCCATTCATGTGCACATCATAATGAGATTCTTCTGGCCCCATTATCCCACATATAGTCTACAATTTGAAAACACCAATAATAAAGTTGAGTGTGTAGCTATATTATGGAATGGAAATGTATGGTTTATACGCGAACTCACATTGAATACCATCATCATAAAGAGCCTCAATTATTTCCTATCATAGTTTTTGAAACCTTCCATCAAACACCAATGAGCTTAGGGCCCTCTACCAATTTTTTTCCAACCTCGAATTGAATCAATATCAAGAGAGAAATCTCTTCATAGTTTACTTCACGTCACTCAACTTGGGTAATGGATAGTCTCATTTGTGATACAATTATCTATCTAAATTACAACGCATACAAATTTCATCACACACTTCATAAATAGAGGCAACCACAAAGTAATCAAACACAAATTATTATTTTGTAGTCATATAAATAGTCACAAGATGCCATGTTATTATTTACAGTAAAGATTATGGCGGAGTATTTAATCCTCAGACTAGGCACTTAACTAAGGAAACGAAAAGTCTTCTCTATGGGATGAAAAATCTACTTACCCTGCTTCGGCATAGGCCTTTTGAGTCCCAATAGCAGTCCTGTGGGAAGAACTGTTTGCATGACTAGCTTGTGCACTCTGTTGAAAATTAGTGCTCCCCTACTTTTTGAATGCATTCCTTGTAGTTCTATGTCCATGTGCTTCACAAACAATGTACCGTGACAATAACTACAAAAGTGCATACACAACATTTTTCAAGGGATGCTAAATAACACAAAATATAAGTACCTATAAAATGAAGGAAGGCTTAACCATATTCAACATATGGCATATTTGAAATTATTTTGTCTAAGATTAATGTAACTCCCTTATACAAGTATCCTTCTTTTCTTTGTAAATGTTAAAAGGATGCTCAACAACACAAAATCTATG
>SNQJ01S0055978.1:37327-74475 GCA_010110895.2 Picea sitchensis
ACATGAATATACCCATTTGCAGTGTAACATACAATATGGAAAGAATGCTAATGGAAATTTAAAACAAATAAGAATTAGGACATGGAATGGAGTATGATGGTAAAAAGAAAGGAAAAGGAGACACTACGAAGTGATAATAATACAATAACATGCCTAATTTGAACATAATATTAAAAGTAAGAATTCCACCAATCATTGAATAACAAATAAATCACCATTCAAAAGTATCTATCAATCAAACTATGTATGGATTCCAAACATAAGCACGTTGTTATTACTATAAAAGTATTCAAGTTTTTTAATCCCACATAGAAGCAATATATGGAAGGGACCACTAAACTGAAAAAGTGAACCTAAATTTGAAAGGAAATATTTTTGGAAAGTTCAGTCTCATTTAGAAGAAAAACATGGCAAGAAGCAATAAATTCAACACTTAAATCTAAATTTTGAAGGGAATATTTTTGAAAATTATGGAATTGTGGAAGGTCATTTTCTATTTTCTACAAGAAAACAAAAAAACATCATGTCTGATTTGACAAGTTAGAGGTGCAAGATGTCAACAGTAAAATAATGGCAGTATAGGAAATTCAAGAAAGCATACCAATGATGCAAGAGATATTCTAGTTTAATATTGAAGAATCCAAAACCAAAAACATGATCTTTAAAGTGTCTAAATGAAATACATCAAAGTTCAAGAGATAACATGAATCCATTTTCATCTTAGAGTGTCAAAGCTAAATTAAATTTGATATAGAGTTTTTGGGTAAGTAAAACAAGTGCCACTGCAATGGTGATGTCCTTGTCGAGAAGCTTTTGTGTTGAGCATATACCATGGCTACTTGCAATGGGTTTCATGCTTGTTTTATCAAGGTCTTGGTAGTATGTTGTTGTAACAATATCATGACTGACATTTGTTGAATGATACTTTTTTTCAAACAAAACCAAACCTTTCTACTGAGATTGGAGCACCCATTCACGTGAAGATTAGATTGATATTCTTTTGGCCCCATTATGTCGCTTATTCTGCAATTTGAAAACACCAATAATACAGTTGAGTATATGGAATGGAAATGTGAAACTATGAATCTGGTTATTGTGGTTTCTAAGAAAAACCAAACCTTTCTACTGAGATTGGTGCACCCATTCATGTGCACATCATAATGAGATTCTTCTGGCCCCATTATCCCACATATAGTCTACAATTTGAAAACACCAATAATAAAGTTGAGTGTGTAGCTATATTATGGAATGGAAATGTATGGTTTATACGCGAACTCACATTGAATACCATCATCATAAAGAGCCTCAATTATTTCCTATCATAGTTTTTGAAACCTTCCATCAAACACCAATGAGCTTAGGGCCCTCTACCAATTTTTTTCCAACCTCGAATTGAATCAATATCAAGAGAGAAATCTCTTCATAGTTTACTTCACGTCACTCAACTTGGGTAATGGATAGTCTCATTTGTGATACAATTATCTATCTAAATTACAACGCATACAAATTTCATCACACACTTCATAAATAGAGGCAACCACAAAGTAATCAAACACAAATTATTATTTTGTAGTCATATAAATAGTCACAAGATGCCATGTTATTATTTACAGTAAAGATTATGGCGGAGTATTTAATCCTCAGACTAGGCACTTAACTAAGGAAACGAAAAGTCTTCTCTATGGGATGAAAAATCTACTTACCCTGCTTCGGCATAGGCCTTTTGAGTCC
The DNA here is from genome assembly GCA_010110895.2 of Picea sitchensis. Taxonomy (NCBI): domain Eukaryota; kingdom Viridiplantae; phylum Streptophyta; class Pinopsida; order Pinales; family Pinaceae; genus Picea; species Picea sitchensis. Next base: position 39,059 of record SNQJ01S0055978.1, read on the forward strand.
CAATAGCAGTCCTGTGGGAAGAACTGTTTGCATGACTAGCTTGTGCACTCTGTTGAAAATTAGTGCTCCCCTACTTTTTGAATGCATTCCTTGTAGTTCTATGTCCATGTGCTTCACAAACAATGTACCGTGACAATAACTACAAAAGTGCATACACAACATTTTTCAAGGGATGCTAAATAACACAAAATATAAGTACCTATAAAATGAAGGAAGGCTTAACCATATTCAACATATGGCATATTTGAAATTATTTTGTCTAAGATTAATGTAACTCCCTTATACAAGTATCCTTCTTTTCTTTGTAAATGTTAAAAGGATGCTCAACAACACAAAATCTATGTACCTCTAGAATGGATGAAGACTTTACCATCGTCAACAAACAACATATCTGAAACTATTTTGTCCATGTAAAAACACAGTTTATTCATAAAATTAATCGACATGACTCCCTTATACAATAGCATATCTAAAACTATTGTGTCCATGTAAAAAATATTTTTTATTTTGCATTCTTGTTGTTTCTCAAACTGCTTTCTCTATGAATGAAGAACTTTTTGAGCATAAGAAACACCACTTGTCAGTGGTCTCTCAAAAGAAATTCATTTAGCATACTTTGCAAATCTCTTCTGCAAAACCCAATATAAGATAAAGTTGAATAACAGGCAAGCTACTATATTTCCTCTCTATGCAAACAAAAGGCTATGTCCTAAATTTTGAAAGAAAATTTAGGCAAATGCCATCTACAAGACCTAACATAAGATAAAGTTAAATAGAAGGCAAGCTACCATATTGCCTCTCTAAGCAAAAAAAAGGAGATGTTTTAAATTTTGAAACCATAGGTAGATATAAAGAGTAGGGGGAATAATTCAGTGGAGGTGAAACAACAATCTGATATCAATATCCCGACATCTGAAAACACGCACTTCCATCAGTATAGGGACAATTAACTAGAACATTATTTGGGGGTGGAAAATAAAAAAAATTCTTAGTAAAGAAAGCCAAGGGAACCACTCCAGGGAAAATGTCAACTAACACGTGGTAGCTAATAATACCAAGACGGACACGTGGAAGGTAATAATATTATTAAGACCAACACACATACTATAATCTCCTTACATGGATAAATGGCTCAATGATAAATGGCTCTAGTAGCACCCCGCCATGTCTTCATGTAGCCCGCCGAAACACATGAATAAGAAATTCTACACATGTTACCAGGGATTGAAGACACAACCAGTTGGACAGCTTGGGCCTCCCTTCCTCGCATGGAGACTATGTTGTAGAGAGAGGCCCTACTTGCAACAATGACAACCAACAAACCAACCACATGCATACCATGCACGCTCCATTTATTTCACCATAGAAACAATACTGAAACTAATGATAACTTGCACTGGCAATGACCTGCACCCATTCATCATTTTTCTAGCATTTGTAGGTGCAACTTTATTTTGGAGAGGAGTAAAGGGTTTCAAGTGAGCACTAGCTATCAAGAGATAAGGCTAGATAGGGCTATCGAAATATAAGGTTGGATGGATACAAAAGGAAAAAAAATAGGTAGCTAATGATCACTTTCTTAAGCTTCAGCCTAGGCTCTTCTCTTCGTGTTGGCTTACTTGGATCTTTATTTGGCCCATCCTATTTCTCCATCCCAAGGAGGGGTAGCCAACAAATGATGGAATAACCATGCATGTCGATGCTTTCCCCTTCATTTATTTTATGTACCTTTATCTCTTTCAAAGTCATCAAATTTCTACGTTAGAGAGTGCTAGTTGTTCAGAAGAGTGAAAGGTAGGGGCCCTCTACGTGCCCATAACATAACATAGATATACATGTCTTCTATACTCCATCCCCCATTGAAGGTCCTGATGAGTAGACCTGCCCCCCGCCCAAAATATGTAGTAAGGTATTATATATTCTTTACCACCCATATCAAATTACACAACATTATCGTATGCATTTTATTAAGTATATCCGCAACACAAGAATGGGGGTGGGGTATCTATACTATTTTCCTCATCACACACAACCACCTACTCACTCATCAAAATCCCACAAATAATTCCTTTGTAATTCCTTTTTCATACCCCACGTGGGTATCGATGACATATATTCATTCAATCATCATTATAAACATATCAATGAAGATATAAAATATGACTAAAGGAATTCTTACTCAATTCCTTTCAAGTCAGATACTATATTCACATGACTAATTTTCATACCTGCATAGTTTCCATCAACATTCTCGATGTTACCCAATCAATTGATGCCTCATGGGAACTCACATGATCCTTTCATCAACCTATTAACAAGCATCCTCTTGTCCTTATCCTTTTCATGAGGTTGTTTATCATAGGACACTACATAATCAACATATTCAACCATTCCTAGACATCCAAAAATCAACAATCACATCAGTTATCATGCCATACTTGTTGTATATGCAACAACATTCTTAATAAATATACCACATCATATATGCTCCAACATATCTATATGCACTCTACCACATATTATCTCTCAACATGTCTATTAGTGCAAATGTATTCCAACTATTTTACTCTCTTGTATTTCTCAACACTCTGATGCCTTAACTATTCACATATAACAACTTTCTCAATCTAGAGAAATATAAAGATCACTAAGAGAGGAGTCAAATAATTCTCCCTTCTGATTCCTCTATATGGCAAGGAATTCACAGTATAACCAATGTACTTCATGGCCTTTTCTTCCAATTAAAGTAGCTATGCTTAATTCATTGTTCATAAACTATACATGCTACTTAAAAAACAAACAAACATATAACTCCAGTGTACTCCACTCCATAACCAAATGGAGATTTAAGGTGAGAAGAAGTTTCCCCCCTTTTCCATATCCACCTCTGAATTCTTTCCCTTTTTGATTTTGGCTTCACCATTTCCTTTGAACAATTTGAATCAAGATCAATTTGACATTTCCTCATGTAGATCTATCTCTTCAATCAATGTACTAAAAGAACAAGGATAACTCACATAATTCAATTAGAATGAAATATATCCAGTGTGTTAATTATATCCAAGTCAAGTTTATTGAAATCTTCCATATCAAGTAGATTCAAATGAGTCAAAGTCAATTAAATTCACATTCAACTCTTTTGGAGAATATAACTTCAAATATGATTAAATAGTATAAGAACACTTAGCTTTTAATTGGTTGATAATTGTTCTTTTCCTCTTATGGTCCTTTTTACATTGCCTATGTTTGAAATTGTTTTCCATATATATATCCCTAAATAGAGTCACAAATAACATTATTTTCATAGCAATACTCGCTAATTACAACATCTACAACATTTCCAGGAGAATTTTCGGCATGATAAGTTCAACCGAAAGTCTAATGAAATAATTCCATTCCAATTGGTTTTACTCTTATACCTTTCAATCAAATCCATTAACCAAGGTAATTTCTATGCAATAATTGAACAACATCATGATAAACCAATTCACAATTAAATCTCCTATTTCAAAGTGGAGGAATACTCAGAATTGGCACCATAAATTACTCTTTCACAACCAATGGATTAACCAACCTATCCACATTATCATTTCAATGTTGTAACAACAATTCATGCAACTTCAAATCAGATACAACATAATCACAAGTATGTTTCTCTTTTTTCATATGGTAGCACCAATCACAAGAGAAAATATGTCGTATATCATGTCATACATAACACACTTTCTATATAAGCATTTCATGCTAGCTCATTCTGAATAGTAACACACATCCCACTCAAAACTAGCATTCAAAATACAAAAAAACATAACCTTCAAGATGAGGTCAACTAGGTGACAATGATATTACCCAAAACATAAAAGTAAATATTTCTTGTTCCAAAGTCAACTCATTCACACATCCATATCAATAAACATGCACTTAGGTTAATATACATATACCTTTATCTTTTATGAATAACAAATTCGCTCAACAAAGTTATAAGCATAAGAAAATTACTCTTTCATGTGCATACATCATCCTTAAGGGTGTTATATCTAAGTCTCATTAGCATTTCAATATATATATATATATATATATATATATATAAGACGATTCCATTACAACAATCATCTACGACACCATGAGTGAAAAGTATCTTAGCTTTCAAGGATAACCATCATAAGGACAAGGATAATACCTTCAAATCTATGCATCAAAACCACATATAATGAATATAGATAAATATCATCAATCACAAGGGTTCTTATCCTTCTAGGTGTTCAGTTCATCTGACAACATGCCACCAAACTTAGCAATCAATAATGCACAATATTTAAACATGCTAGAGTTTCTAAAGGGCATACATCATTAAGTGTTGATGGTAGTATCATTGCATCAATATTTATACACCTTTATAATGGTCATAAAACATTCTTCAATCAACATTTTCATACATTTTTAAGTATGGAGACAATAACTAGTCTTTTTGTATGAACAATGACATGTTTGTTACCTTGACATAATACCAGAAAACAATGAATGACAATGTTCTTGAGACCATACATCCCCTAGTGTTGTAACCTTTGCTATGATTTCTGGCCCATACAACCTAAGTGTTGTAACCTTTGCTTTGATTTCTGGCCCATAGAGCCCAAGTGTTGTAGCCTTTGCTTTGATTTCTAGCCCACACAACCCAAGTGCTATAACCTTTGCTTTGATACCAATCTATAACATACCCAACCACCTTATACAATATTGAAGTGACAGGGTACTCAATTTATTCCTTCCCTAATTCAATGATTATCTTTGATACCAATTTGTACCATTCTTGGTTGATCATGACTCATAGCTGAAGTATTTTAATTTATTTAGTAGGGGAAATGAGAATATCCCTAGCAAAATTTCCTTTCTCAATAAATTTTATCTTTAGTTTATTTGTAAATTATCATGGATATTCCACTGGAACATTCATAATAGATCTTGTAATATCGTGAAATCTTAGACTATGCAAATTAATTTTCCTTAGATCCTAGATTAATTAATTACTAAATTTGCTTGAATTTATGAAATAACTGAAATACGAAAATGAAGGAAATGAGAAAAATAATGCACCATCCACTCACAAATGAATACAATATATACAATGGGAAACCCAATATGGAAAAAAAACTAGCTAGAAGGTGAGGCCTATGCTCTAGTCTCTTTTCTTTAGTTATGGAAATGAAAATACAAAGAAAGAGGCACTTACTGTGAAGTTTCCTTTGACACTATGGAATGTATGGATGCTATGGAATCTTTTCCTCCTCTATTATGCTCTTAAAATACCATTCCTAGATTCTCTTCTCAATTATCGAACAAATACGATGCTAAAGAATGGAACCCTTTCTCCTCCTAGTGGCCCAATATTTAACATAGCCCGATAGTCATCTAGGATTAGGGTTTTGACTTCCTCAACCCTGAATTAGTGCTAAGGTTTGGAAATTCTAGAATATTCTTGAAATACACATGTGGATATCCCCACACATTTTGGTAATGGGGTTTAACATGGCATCCACTCGTACCATGGTGATCAACAAGGTGAGTCAACTTGCAAGAGGCATAAATTTCACATATGAAATCCGTTTGAGGTGATTTTCACATCGTTGGAAAGATCTCGGTGTGCAGATCAACATTGAGGTTTTGCACACAAGTTGCGCATGTTGTAACCCCAAAAAATGTCATTTAATGCCTCAAAATGGCTCAAGAAGGTTTTGGACCCCAATTTTCCAAACTAGGACCTGCAAGCCAATTCCACCAATTTTTCCACCCAAAAGGTACCCGGATAGATGAAAAAATATATAATGATCCAATATGGATCATACCTCCCCATTTAGGGAGGCTTTTGGTCCCCAAAATATTTTAATGAATGAGGTGAGGGAGTTTTTCCTCTGCCTTCTCCCTAGTGTACCATTTTGCCTTGCATGGAAGTTGTCCTTTCAACTCAACCTGCCAAAGGTCATGCTACCCATGTCTTGTAGTTCCGGACCTCTTCTGCAAAACTATATCTTCTTCCAAATTTGCACGAGCTTCTGGTGCTAAGTCCTGAATGGCAGGTAGGACATGCTCCACCTCTTTCCCAACATAGAAGGTTCATAGAGTTTCAAATTCTCCACATTCACTATTGAGTAAATGCACATGTATGGTGGTAGACTAAGTGTATAGGTGTTATCTCCCACCTTCTCCAATGCCTCAAAAGGGCCATGTTATCACACAATCTATCACTTGTGCAAAGCCTTCACAAGGTGTTTGACTAGTGTAACATATGGAAGTATTTTCCACTATCACCTAAGCAAGTACTTCCCTCATTTTAGTGAAGGAATAAGAATCAACAAAAGGGAGGCTTCCCTTGCAACCTCAAAGGATCCTATAGTAAGATAAGGCAAATATACGACCCCCTATCCTGGTTGATTGATTAGCTAGGTCAAGGTTATGATGAATAAGACAAGGCAAACTGATTGTGCGTGTGTTAGGGGTGTTGCTAATACAATCAATGATATTTAATAAGATATAAACATAAATTAAATGCCCCGAAACACTAGATATCAAAGTAAAAAGAAAGGCTGTAATAAAACTTGAACAAGAGACATGATACTTCAACATGTAACAAGTCTATAACAATAGTAGTAAATCAATCCTAAATTAGCAAGATGCAATGATAAAAGGATGCCAAATGAAGGAATAAGGACTAGTAAACAGTTAACTATTGATTACTTGAAAGTAATAAGATTAAACTATATTAAATAGATGCAAGATAATAAGCCCTAATGGTTGAAAAAGAAATTAATGCATCAACGGTGATTCTAAGATAAGATGAAAGGCATTAGGATATGGATGATGTCAAAATGAGGATGCAACTCAATTAGTCCTAAACTAGCACATGACATTAAGAGATAAAGAGAGATAAACTAGAGTTTTTTTATTAGTTGTAGCAAGAGAAAGACTAGTGCCATCTTAAATCATTGGGCATATGGAGTCAATGCAACCTTCAAGGAGGACATACCTTCAAGGAGGACAGAAGGCAAAGTCATTTCAAGGGTTAAATTCTAGGTGGATGTACAATCACAATCCCTAGGTTTAATCCTATAGGAAAACAAGATTAGGGGGATGTATAATCACAATCCCTAATGTCATCCTATGTTTCTATGACTTCTAGCAAGAGATCAAGTGGAAAATAGGTCAAACCCTAGAGTTGTACAATCACATGCTCTACAATTTCACCAATAAATACAAGTTTATGGGGAGTTACAATCACAATCCATAAATTTGACCTTGCTTTAACAAGCTTAAGATAAATGATTAACAAGGAAGGGAATGCACAATTACAATCCTTCTTAGGGTTTCTAACAAAATTATCCAAGGAAAACAAGATAACATGCAACTTATCAACAATTAGATAGAGCATATACTCAAAACACCAAGAAGAAACATAAATGCTTGGAAATAACACTTACTATACGAGGTCAAGGAAATCCTAATTCATGAATCATCCATTAAAAACAAGAGAGGCATCCATAAAATCACCCTCCAAGAGGTGCGTATAAATACTCCATGATGAGAGAAGAAGACAAGAAGACTATAGAAGTGATTCTCCACAAGTGTGAGTTATGATTTGACAATGAGGGAATACTAACCTTCTTATATGAGGCAACCCTAATGCTTTATCCCTCAAAACCCCATAAAAATATAATATATCCATGATACAAGGTGGATAGGTCAAGGTCAACCCCGAAAATAGCCTCCAACATAAAGGTAAAATGAAAATACATCAAAATTTCCCCTAAAAAATGATACATGTGGATGTGAGAGCCTCCAAATGCTATGACATCATGCTTTAGAAGGGTAAAGGTGCCTCCAAAGGCCACACCTCTCCATCAAAGGGTGCAAGCATCGTCAATGGTCACATCTCTCTCCTCAAAGGTCATGTATGATCACCATCAAGTGCTAAATCATCATAAAAAAGGATGCCCACATGCTAGGTCAACCCACTAAGCATCAAATCATGACATCATCATCACAAATGCAACGTCCAAGGGATAGGGTGTGACGTCATAGGTGAAGAGGGATCCAATAGCTCTTCAAGAGGTGTGACATCCTCTCCAAGTGCAACATCATCCAATCAAACCCTAATATGCTTAGGGGGTGCACTGTCCAGCCTTTGGGGATTTCTGCCCTCTCAATGGTAAATCATGATGTATGTGCAATGTCCAATATCATATGTTCATCGTCCAAGGTCCAGGAGGTGTGGGGAGGTACCCTATGGCATGTCCAATCATCATATGGTCCAATGCTCTGCATAAGATGTTCAACGTCCTTTATACGATGTATAACATCCAGTGCATTATGATGAAAGTTTCCTACACAGGACCATGTGAAGGTGCATAATGACCAATCAAGGTCCACAAAATCAAGTAAGAACAAGAAATACAAGATACCAAATCCATTATAATCATATAAAGTAAGCCATCACTTAATAAAAAATCCATGTAAGCAATTCTCATTATGTATCTTCTTCAAACTTCACACTTGCTCAAGAATTTATGCAATTTTCCAAGTTGAGGTATGGGAGGACCATCATAAGACTTTATTAGGTGTGCCAGTGCCCAGGTAGAGAGATAGTTCCTATGAAACCCTTAAAAGTGTAAGTATAATGAATGGAGTGACATGGGGTTTACTCAATGGTCATGGAGTCATTGACATTAAAGGTAATCATGCTCCGTCCATTTCCATGAGCGACTTTGTAGATGGAGCGCTTGATTGTTGAGATACCCTTTCCTCAACAACGTGTGTATTCCAAACCCCTTCTCACCTTTTGATATCATTTTATTGCTTTGCAAGTCCCCTATTTAGGGTTCAAGCATTCATTATTTTTCTTACCGGGATTAAGTCCTTTTTATTGATATGCATTCAGTGCATTAAGACTAGGGGCGATCACCTCATAATGAGGGGGAAAATCTTAGGTTGAACTTTGGATTTGAATTGGTTATTTATCATCCCATTATTTATTATTTCTTTTATAAAATGCATTCTTTTCATTTTTTATAGCAGCTACATCAAACTCGACATTCTATCTCTTCTTCTCATAGGAGAATGAACCACAAGCGATTTTGGGGTACATGCAATGAACATTACAAAAAGATAGGAAAACAAAAGGAATCAATATGAAAAGTATAAAGAAAGGAAGAGAGCAGTATGTTACCCCTATAAAGATCACCCAATAGTACACATGTTCCTTGAGAGTGATAATACTAGAGTAGGACACAAATGATGGCCACCAAGGTGAAACAAGGCAAAAATCATAACTTCCAAGCTTATGATCCATTATTTGACCTCAACCCACGAGCCTCACCTAAATGACTAATGCATTAAATGTGACACTTTATATGAATCAATGAATAGTGTACCTCATGTGTGTTGGACCACCACCATCACATGAACTATGATGATTAAGTGAAATGAGCTAAGATGGATGAGGAGGGAGCCATCTGAGGCACTATTTTTGTGGATATTATTGATCATCATCATCATTAGGATCATTGCCTTCATTCTACGCCATGAGACATGATCTCCTCTAGCTACCCCCTAGGTGAGAGGGGGTAATCAACCATACTGCAAATCCTCGATCTTATTACGAGGACCCTGTAGTCTTTCCTTGTTTTACTATAAACAAAATCTATCTCCTAGTTTGAATCAATTCTCGGTTCAGTGTTGATCATGTCCATACTTATACTTTTCTTGTGGCTTCTTCAGTGTCTCTTGTACTTGAAAATGGATTTATCTAATATTTTCAACAAGTTTCTCTGCTTTCAACGCTTCTCTTGTGATGTCTTCCCTCACTCCTCCTTGATATACATAAACAATATCCAAGGGAGAAGGTGGAAAATATCCAAAGCACGTTTCAAAAGGGGAGTTATCAGTAGAAGTATGAACTACTTTGTTATAAGAGTCTTGAATGTAGATAAGATTTTCATCCTAGGCCTTTGGATTCTTCTGATTGTAACCCCTCAAAAATTGTACCAACATCTTGTTGACTATTTTTGTCTACCCACATGTCTATGGATGGAATGATGCAAATCTCTTCAACTTTGTGTCCATCTTCTCCCAAAGCGAATTCCAAAATGCACCGAGGAATATGGTATCCTTGTCTGGGATAATTCTCCTTAGTATCTGACAAAATTTTTAATCACTTTCTAATTAATTTAGTAAGCAACTGAAGAGTTGTGGATTTAATTACCAAGTGGATTTAATTATCAATCCGAGATCGTATATGACTTACAAATTGTTGTGCACTGTATATAGAAGTATGATGTTGTAATTTCCAATGGGTTGTAGTATGAATGTCACAAGGCAAGATATAAATATGCTTTATCAAGTCACCAAATTAAACCACACCATTCTTGCAATCAAATCCACACTTGCAAGAATAGAAACGTACTTTTGTAGGAAATTAAATGCCACACTTGAAGGAAAGTAAATGTCACTCTTGTAGGAAAGTAAATGTCACACTTGCAGGAAAGTAAATCACACATGCATCAAGGATGACTTGTTCAAGTATTAAAATGATCTTGGTTAATGTGACAAACATATGACGATTCATGTACTGAAATGAAACAAACCTCAAAATGTAGAAATCAAACCACACTGTGCTGTAAACAAAGGAAATAAACTAACCCTAACTGCAAAAAAAAACAATTGTTAGCTATAAAGCTAAATGTTTTAATGTGAAGACAAAGTTGCAGTGATAAGAGTTGCAACACATGAAATATTAGAGTTAAAACAAATCATTGAATAAAGGAATTGTTGGAAATAAAAGAAATATATAAGAGATGCTACAACTATGCATTCATTAGTCAGAAAACATTGTTCTGTAATGTCAACATGGAGTGGCGGCAACAAGAGTTGCAACAATGGAAAAATACCAGAGTTAAAACAAAATGTTAATAGAGGAATTGCTAGAAATAAATGAAATATATAAAAGATGCTACAACTACTTCTATAAAATACAAAAAATACAAACAATGCCGATCTAAGGAGGGGGCCCTACCTCTTTAGACGAGGTACTGGTTCAAGAACACAGTAAGGTGATAAATGCTCAACACACCATCACTTGGAAAAGAATAAATAGAAACTTCTATTGCAAAAAAATGCACAGATCAATACAATCTTGTTTACTAACTTTATTCTTTTATTTCTTCTGTCCTCCCTGGCTCAAAGGGAGAAGGGGTATCTATACATAATAGTTTCTTCCTAAATTAATATACACAATTGATGGACAACCATTTGTGTCATTCAAAGTGATGGTTGAGTCATTCATTTCTTTCTAGGCGCCCAATTGCCTTTGTCATTTTCTTGTGTGAAGGAGTTGGTTGTTTGACTGCCTAGTTGATCCCTGGATGACAATTTGTACGGTTGAATGTTGTGATGTTACAATGGGCGTGGAGTTATAACACTCGTTCTCATAGTTGCAACAATGGTCCTGTAGTGAGAGTCACAACAATGGTCATGTAGTGAGAGTCCCAACAACGGTGAGGCAAGAGTTTCAACATAGTGAGAGTCACAACATGGAGAGTTGTAACAACGTTTTCAACAACCCAGAGTTGCAATAGCTATGCTCGAGCAAAGAGTTATAGGAGCTCATACTCAAGAGTTTTGTTATGATACAAAGCCTTAAAAATGATAAAAAGTCAATAATTGTAGTCCACTTTCAAGGGGAAACCTCCTTTTACAATATATCCAATTCAAAATACAATATAAGATGAGATAAGATGATCCTAAGACTAGGTCTCCTTGATATATATAGGATATAAAGGGGTAAATTTTTATAATGGGTGTAATGAAGGGTTCTAGCCGACCTACACATATAACAATAGAAATGTAATAATTCAATATCTAGGGCTTAATAAGGGGTTTTATACATAACATGGTGCTTTGTCTAGGGATTAACATGCCCCTCCCCTTAAAACAACCGTTTTCCTCAACACTTGACTAACCATGGGGCTTATACACAAAGAACTCATCTTCCCATGTCACCTCTTCCACTAGTAGGTTCTTCCATTTAACGAGGTACTCTATAATTGATCAATTTATCAACTACTTAATTCTTCTTTCAAGGATTGTTTCTAGCTCTAGTATGATTTTCCATTCTTCATTGATCTTTGGTAAAATAGTTTGGACTGAGATCTTGTTGCCGATGACCTTATTTAAGCAAGAAACATGGAAGATTGGATGTACACATGAAGATGGAGGCAACTCCAATTTGTAATCCATACTTCCAATCCTTTGCAAAACCTTATAGGGGCCATAATATTTGGGTACTAATTTATTGTCGTTATTTTGTTGCTTGAGGGAAATTTGTTTGTATGGTTGTAGCCTCATAAATACCCAATCCCCCATTTCAAATTCCCATTCACTACCATGTTGATTTGCTTGTTGTTTCATCCTATTTTGTGCCATAACCAAGTTGTCCTTCAATAGTTTGAGGACTTATTGTTGGTTCTGTATGTGGTCCTCCATTGCTTGAACCTCTATATTCCCATTCAAGGGTAATGTAATGAATGGAGGATGATATCCATAAAGTGCCAGAAATGGGGACATTTTTGATGAAGTATGGAAGGATGTGTTGTACCACCATTCTATTAAGGGAAATCACTTGACCCATTGTATCTGTTTATCACATGAAAAAAACGAAGATATACTTCTATACACTTATTCAAAATATCAATTTCCCCATCGGATTGAGGATGGTAAGATGAACTGTGAGCCAATTGAGTACCCAAGCAAGAAAATAATTCAGTCCAAACATTTCTCGTAAAAATTGGATATTTGTTGCTTATAACAATCTTGGGGACTCTATGTATATTTTAACTTGTTTCCGTAAATGGTGCGACTACCGTACTTGCTTTAAAAGGATGAGAAAGAGAGAAAAAATGGGCATACTTTGTCAGTCGATCTAATACTACCATGATGACAATCTTTCCTTCAGATTAGGGTAAACCTGTAATAAAATCGATTTAGACTTCTTCCCATTGTTGACTTGGTATAACTAATGGTTGTAGGAGGCCTGGAGTCTTAATTTTCTCTCCTTTATTCTATTGGCATACCAAACATTCAGACACAAACTTTTGAACATTAGTTTTAAGGCCTTCCCAGAAAAAATCCTTCTTGATCCTATGGTATGTTGTCAAGAATCCTGAATGTCCTCCTATAGGAGAAGTGTGCAATTCGAGAAGGACCTTTTATTTGAGTTTGGAATTCTTGCATAAACATAGGTGATCATGATACCTTAGAAAATCATTCTTCCATACAAATTCATCTATTGAACTAGTGTCCTGATGTAGTTGTTGAATGATCTTTCACACCTCTTGATCTTGCTTCCATTCTATCCTTGCTTCTTCCACCCAATCAGATTGCATAATAGAAATAACACATAGTGAACCTTATGTTTATTCTTCTTTCCTTGAAAATGCATCCACCACAACATTATGTTTTCCTTTTTTATAGATAATTTCAAAGTCTTAACCCAACATCTTTGTAACCCTTTTTTTTTTCTCTTCTAAATATAATCGTTGATCCAAGAAGTACTTCAATATATCATGATCTATTTTTACTTTGAAGTGTCTTCCTATTAGGTAAGGGAACCATTTCTGAACTGCATGCAATATGGCCAACATTTATTTTTAATAAATAGGTTTGACTAAGTTTTTTCCCCCATAAGTTGGCTGCTTTCAAAGATAAGGGGCCTTCTTAATTGCATTAAAACTGCACTAATGCCATGGCATGAGGCATCACACTCCACAATAAATGTTTTTATAAAGTCCAGTGTGGAAAAGACAAGAGTTGTACACATAGCCTCTTTAAGTTTTTCAAAATCTTTGGTTGCTTCTTCGGTCCAAGAAAATGATTCCTTCTTTAATAATGTTGTTAGAGGTGGGACTATTTGACCATAGTTCTTGACAAACTTGCGGTAGTATCCTGTCAATCCTAAGAATACTCTAAGTTTCTTCAAGGTCTTTGGAATTGGCCATTCCCTCATAGATTTAATTTTGTTAAGGTCCACTTTTACACCTTCATGAGATAAAATATGACCCAAATATTCCACTTCTTGAACCCCACAGGCACACTTTGAAGGATTTGCATAAAGCTATTGCTCTTCCAATAGTTGTAATACTTTGTTAACATGTTGTACATGCTCTTGCCAAGATTTGTTGTAGATTAGTATGTCATCAAAAAATACTAAAACGATTTTTCTAAAGAAGGGATTGAAAATAGAATTCATCAAGCTTTGAAATGTTGAAGGTGCATTAGTAAGTCCAAATGGCATAACTAAAAACTCATAATGACCTTCATTTGTTCTAAAAGTTGTTTTAGGAATGTCTTCTTGCTTCATTATGATTTGATGATATCCTAAACAAAGATCCAACTTAGTAAATAATTTTTCTCCATGCAATTCATCTAATAATTCATTGATGATAGGGATAGAAAACTTATCTTTGATGGTCATTTTGTTGAGTTGTCTATAATCTAGAGACATACACCACGAACCATCCTTTTTTGTAACCAACACCACTTGTGAAGAGAAAGAACTTTGGCTAGGTTGAATGATTCCATCCTCTAACATTTCCTAGATCACACGCTCAATCTCACTCTTCTGTGCATATAGATACCTGTAAAGCGTAATGTTAGGCGGTACACTTCCTGGCTGCAAATGAATAACATGGTAATGATCTCGAGCAGGTGGAAGACCCTTAGGCATTTCACCAAATACCTTGGAATGATTGTTGATAACTATTTGGAGATTTGATAGACCAGAGGGAATAAATGTTTGAACATCAATTGAGCACAATTGTGCAATTACAACGTGGTGTCCCTTTTTGAGTAATTTTTTCATGTTATTAGATCTTATCACTTTAGAGGGTTTTCCTTGGATACCTCTAAGCTCGATTTCCTTGCCATCTGAGGAAAATATCATGAAAACATATTGAAAATTAAGGGTCACCGTTCCCAATGATTGTAACCATTGGACCCCTAATACAACATTGACGCCACCCACTTGGATAGAAATCATGGGGCTATCCAAAAAATACTCCCCCATGTTGAGATTAATACCATGGTATTTCCTTGAACAATTTATGTTACCTCCATCTGCAATCATTACTTGAAACTCTGCTACGGGATATACAAAGCAATTGAGATATTTTGCTACCTTTTAATCGATGAAATTATGGGTACTACTAGAATAAATCAATACTGTTTCCTTTTTCTTTTTGATGTATCCTGGTATCTTGAGGGTTTGTGCAATATTGATGCTGACCAATGCATGACAATATATTGTTGGAGTAGTCTCTTCTAGATTTGGATCTTGTGGCGGTTCCAATTCTTGATCTTCTTCATCTTCACAATCGATGTAGAATAATTTCTTCTCACTGCATTTATGCCCTTTACTATACTTGTTGTCACAATTTAAACATAGTCCTATACTTGTGTGTAGACTTATTCTTGGCTTTAATATGATGAGTAGATTTCATAGCTTCCATAATATTGGTAGGATGTCTTAAGAGAAGCTCATGTTTAATGTCCTCTTTTAGTCCACCCATGTAATATTGAAACAATTTTTCGTCACTTATGTCATCCACCCTTGTGGCCAATACTTGAAATTCATAATTATAATCTTCAATATCACCTAAGTTCTTGATTTTTTTCAGTCGACTAAATTATTCATGTTTCACCTTGGTGGTTGACATTGCGCCCTGGTAAGTAGGTCACCCTTAGGGATATGTTTGCTACTAGGTGGTCCTCTTGACGAGTCATGATGCCATTATTGACCATACTTGTCACTTTCCATGCTTCATCCCCTCATATCCTTACCTTTTGGGATTTGTGGGTATACTGACCCAAGAAGGGATTGTCCCTTGTTTCATGGGAAGAAGGGGCTGAAGGCCCAGAGGCTTGTAGTTGGAAAAATATAAAATTTGATCATGAACCTTCTAGATTCTCACCCAGGGATCCCAAGGACAATGAAATGTCTCTCATAAGAAACTATTGGGATCTGTAAAAAATAAATAATATAGAATTCCAACCAAGGTGGAGCATGTGTGGGCACTGTTTTTCATGCTTAGGTAGAATCCCCACACATTGTTTTCAACTCGGGGAAGCATGATGTGACCAGGGTAAAGTCAAGGTGGGCACTATTTTTCTTGCTTAGGTAGAAGCCCCACCTTGGATTCGACCTAGAAACATATTAAAAGAAAAAAAAGGCAATAAATGGGCTTGGAAAAAGGTTTCATTAAAGGTGCAACACACCCTCTACAAAGGCACCCATAAATGAGATACTATGATCCCTTGTATGTCATGAAACCCATGCCTAAGGGTCTTTCCCCCATCCATGTCACTTTTTCCACATGTCTTAGAGAGGGGTCCCCTTGGGAAACACTCCTAAACTTGAGGTATGATTTACCCAATAGGTTGCTTAGTCAACCCTCCCATCCCTAAACTTGGCAAATTGCATAGAGTATTTGAGCACTTGTTTATTTTGATGAGGTAGTTTTTGATGTACATGCTTAGATGGCTATTTTATTGACTTAATTATCATGATGCATTTGACTTGAGATCCTTGGAGGTCGTATTCATTGTCTTTGTAGGACCTAGTTGGTGGATAGATTTGGAATAACAATCCTAGCTTGGGATTCCTTCGGGCTTCAAGCCCACATGTTGGATACGTTGGCCCATGCACTGGACGATGATGCTAGTCTTTGGAGGCCCAAGGAGACACCATGGAGGAACTAACCCAACCCTTTTCTAGCCAAACAATTTTCTGTTGAGGCTAAAATGTCACTTTTGAGGAGCTTGATGTCACCATAGGTCTAGGGTTGTGGTGGTGGTGTTGTTGCTGCTTGACACTTGGCACGTTTTGATGGGAAAAGGCCTGGCTTGGATAAGGAATACCTAGTTCATGAGAGGGAGGCCCTAGAAGGCCCAACGACTTCCACTTTCCACTCCAACGAGTTGCAAAAGGTGCCAAAACATCACCCTAGAAGAGGGATGACGTCAAGTTAGGGTTTCTTATGTGCATTTTTAAAGTTAAATTTGAATTTTATAATGTGGAGGGGAAAAGTAAGGGTTGTTGACCCCTTACTTTGTGGTTTACCCTAAAATTAAGTGGACAAACACTTTAGGTAGGATTTGTATAAATACAAATCACTTCTATTTCATTTTTATCATATCTCTCCCATTGTGAGAAGACTAGTGGCTAAAATTTGCACCCTACTTGGGAAATTTTGGTATCTCTCTCTTGTGCAAATGATTTTTGGTGATATCTCTTGGTGAATTGATGAGATAAGGTGGTGCACACCTCTTGGAGACTTCTTGTCTTGCTTGTGAATGGTCATTGCTTGGTGAAATAGGGTTTGATCTTGCATCTCTCTTGGATTTGGTAAGGAAAATATGAAATTGTTAGTTCTTTTTGCTTGTTTCATGATTATTGTTAGTTGAAACCCTAGGAGGAGTATAAGTGTATACACCCTCCATCAAGGTTCATTTCATTTTCTAGTTTATAAGTCAATTATTGCAAGGTTGCTAGGAGGAGTACAAGGGTGTACACCCTCTTACATTTACCTTAGTTTGATTTACATACCCTAGGGAGTAAGAGGATTTACACCCCTAGGGATTTTGTTGATCTAACTCATTCTTTTTCAAGACTCCATTCACCCAAATATTAAAGGCATTAATATGAAGTTTGCATTGGAGAAATAAATTGTTTGCATTGGTAAACATGATTTAAGAGATATTGATATCGTTCAAGTTGGGATCTATTCTTGATGCTTTATGGTTGCTAAGGCCTCTAGGGTGTCTAGTTTTACTTTGTCTTCTTGGAGTTATAACTAAACAAAATCTATAGCCATTAGGTCTGCAACAAATTACTCTCTTTTTGATTTATAACTCACATTTCAACCATCAAAATTTGCTAGCAAGTTGCCATAACAATGTACTATTCACAATGTCACACTTTTTGGGTGGTTTATTTGTACTTTTTGTGGGTTGAAATTTTCTGCTGTAGAAATAGTTTTCTACAGCCATAAGGCTGATAATATATCTCTGCAATACTTTTTTATAACATCCTTATCTCATTTCTAAAGTCTCATGCTTTAACACTTGAGTTATCTTAGTGATTTCTAGTTTATCTCTTGCATCATTTACCTGGATTTTAGCATCTTGTAGCAACTTCAATAATCATTTAATTGCTGATATATATTTCTGTTGACTGTTGCAAATAGGTACACCAAGCTTAACTTGTTTTTCCATTGGATTTTTTAGCTTTTACATAGTATTTTCTTGTGTCTCGGGAAGCTACAATCATCTTCTGCAGATACTCAACTTCCTTAGAAAATATTAACCATTACCGAGACTCATTTCCAAGCTATTTTCCACTTAGTATCTTGATCTATAGGGGGATCTCTTCCATAATCTCACTTTTTGTCTCATTACCCCCTAGGGTCGCCCGAGATTCCCCCTTGTGTTGGATTTATCATTCACTAAAGAGAGGGGAGGGTTTATCTGAGGTGGCAGTGGGTAAAATCTCCCACCATTATCACCATATTTTGGATTGGGTTGGGCTTTTCCCAACCTACAGATTGTGCAATAACATACCCATACCTGTTCAAAGAACATGTTTTCTCCTTCTTGTCCTATAATGGTATTTTTACAAGGAATAAGAATGCACATCTTGCTGAACCTATCAAATACCACAAAATGATAGTCATGTGCCTTCCTGGTTGTTGGAAAACCACCCACATAATCCATGGAAATTATTTCCCAAGGTAGAGTGGGTATAGACAAGGGATGGTATATACCTTGATTTTTATTATTGGGCTTGTTTATATAAGAAAGTATGCATCCTCTAATATACCGAGCTACATATTCTTGCATTTTTGGCCAATAGACATACCTTTGCAAGTTAGCAACTATCTTCCCAACACCAAAATTTCCTACAACCTTAGAGGTGTGAGCCTCCCTCCTAAGCTGCACTATTTCACCTTTAGGAACATAGATATTTCTTAGCTTGTAGGGTTACCCATTCTAGATATGATATTCAACCTTATCGTCACCTTCATCCATATTAATTTTTCCCTGTAGCTACTGAAACACCTCTTTGAAGTACCCATATTCCGTGTATGCCTCTCTATATGCATCATGAGTAAAAGGCTCCATGTGCATAAGAGTTCCCAAAGCTGTAATCTTGGATGTGAGTGGCCTTTAAAGAATGTTTGCCAACTTATTAATGATGCTCTTCTTATACCCGTTGACTAGATGAAATTGTTACAAAACCCCCATCAACTTGTAATGCCTGGTTTGTTTTAGCTTACTCTAGGCCTGCAAATACTGCAGTGGCTAGTGATCAATGTGTATAATGGTTTCCTTTCCCATCAGATAGTGCTTCCACTTCTTAATGTCTTGGACCAGGGCCTATAGTTCCTTATCATATGTAGGGTAGTTTAGGACTCCCCCATGAAACATCTTGTAATGATAGCATATTGGATTACCTCTTTGCACCAAAACGACTCCCATAACATACCCACTTGCATATGTCTCCACTTCGAAAGGATTCTACGAGTTAGGAAATGCAAGAACTGATTCTTGACTAATATTTCATTTTAGCTCGTCGAAAGATTTCTGTTGATTCTTTCACCACTGGAAACTCTTATCGCTCATTATTATGGCATGGAGTGGTGTAGCTATTATTGAAAAAGATTCTACGAACTTACGTAGGTACTGTGATGCCTTGGAAAAGATCCTAACTTCAATGAAAATAATAGGAAATTGAAATTTTATGATGACCTCTATCTTTGTGGGATCTATCTTGATCTCCCTTCCATCAATCACATATCCCAAATACACTGCTGACTATTGAGGAAACTCACATTTCTTGAGGTTAACCAAGAACTTGTGATTTTTCAGAGTCTATAAACCTAGGTTATTTGGATCCTCCACTGATATTTCAATGGTTACTTGGATCCTTGATATTTCAATGGTTACAACGGTTACTTGGATCCTTCCACTGATGTGCAATGGATGCCATCTTATTTTCTTTCCCTTTCCACTTCTTCTTTCCCTCCTTTAAAGAGTCTTGGTGCTCTTTTTGTTTGAAACCACTTGGATGCCATTTTTTTGGCCTATATTTTCCAGATAATGCACTTGCACATAAGCCTCATTGACTATCATGGGCTTGAAGAGCATCATTTTCTTTTGCAAGTGATTGTGTAGACCCCCCAAATAGTTGAGGAGTACATTTGAATTCTTGGGAGAGATACCCAACATGATAGCCATATTCCTAACTTGGTAGTGTATTCTTGCACACTTTTCCCCTACCTTTGCCTAAAGTAATTCCAATGGATCCACTGGTCCTCTACATACCCAAAAGGTTAGAATTGGGACTTAATTAAGGTTTTCAAAATCCTCCCACTTAGTTATTAGTGGATCACCCTCCAACCTAAGTGTCTTTGTGTGAATTTCCCACCAGGTTAATGCACGACCCTCTAATTCCAATCTGGAAAATGAAATTTTTTTCTCTTCTTTTATACGGTGGACACTGAAATATACCTCTAACTATTGCAACAAACAATTCAACTTTATTTCATTTATCTCACCTTGGTATGGCTTGATATCCACTTTCGCTTCCATTTTAAATAAGGATTGTGAAGGGGTAATGGAACTGGAATTTGGATTCTCTTTCTTGGGCTATTTCCTCAACTTCTTTTATGGGTCTTCATTTCCACCAATTTCCCCTCTGATCTGATCTTTGAGTTAGAGCCTCCAACCTCCCCGAATTTTCCATGATTGTTTGCTTGAGCCCCCATGAGGAGGGTCATATTGCGAGAGATATCAACGACTTGCTCTTCCAGCCTCACAAATCTCTCTTTTGCTCTGATAACAATATGATTTGTAAAATGCCATGTATATTCCACTAGAACAATTAATCAAAACATATATTATAATATTATGAAATATTAGACAATGCAAACTAATTTTCTTTAGAGCCCAGATTAATTAATTACAAGCTTTACTTGGATTTATGAAATAACTAAATTCTTGAAAATGAAAGAAACGAGAAAACGAACACATCATCCACACAAAAATGAACATAAGATATATTATGGGAAACCCAATATGAAATAAAACCCAACTAGAAGGTGAGGCCTATGCTCTGCTCTCTTTTCTTTAGTTATGGAAATGCAAATACAAAGAAAGAGGCACTCACAATGGAGTTTCCTTTGACACTATGACCTCTATGGCTACTACATAATATTTTCCTCCTCCGTTGTTCTCTCAAAATACCACTCCTATATGCTTTGCTCAATTATGGAACAAATACAATGCTAAAGAATGGAACCCTTTCTCCTTTTGCCGTCCCAATATTTAACATAGTCCGATAGCCATCTAGGGTTATGGTTTTGAGTTTCTCAACCCTCAATTAGTGATAACGTTTGGACCTTCTAGAATCTTCTTGAAAATCCACACATGGCTAGCTTGACACGTTTGAATAATGGAGGATCATGTGGCATACACTCAAACCATTATGGTCAACAAGGTAGGAAAATTTGCAGGAGGCATAACTTTCACATACGAGCTCCAATTGAAGTGATTTTTACATCGTTGGGAAGGTATTGGAGAGGATTATTGGCTGAAATTTGTGCCCTACTTGGGAAATTTTGTCCATATATATTTCTACTATCTCTTGCTATGGTTTGATTTGGATATTGGATGAAGAATTAAGGCGCTATATTTATTGGAGGATATTTCTTGATTTTATGGTGTATTTTCTTGGTTAAAAGGACTTTATCTTGTTTATACTTGGACTAGGTAAGGAATGTTTCATGTTATTTCTTCTTTTCTTGGTCACAAGGTTAATTTGATAAGATTTTTGGGAGTATAAGGGCATACAACCCCACTAATACCATCATATTTGTCTTAGAATAATTTGTTGCATAAAGGAATACTAGAAGGAGTAAAAGGGTTTACACCGTCTTAAGGTTTTCCTTAGCTAGTCTTGCTTGCCTTGGGGAGTGTAACACATAAAAATTCCTCACTTCGACAGTGTCGCATTTTCATTGTCGCAAGTGTTGCATTCGCTTTCCCTAAGTGCTGCATCACGAACGACACCATGAAAACACTTGCTACAACCCCTAAAACATGTTAGAAGAAGAAGCCCCATCATATGATAGTCAAAATAAATGTTTTTACTAGTGAATTACGCATCTTGGTAACTTTTTGGAAGATCAACACTGCCCTGCTCATACACAGGGAGTGCTAGTGCTCCTTGTCCATCTCAGGGGGAGCGTTGTAGCGCTTTGTTTCCGATTTTAAGAGAGCGTTGAGTTGGTTGAGGAAATATTGGAAGAAATCCCACTTTCTTTTGAAGACAACTATGGATGGATTGGGTTAGTTTGTCTTGAATATAACCCCAGGGATGCATCTAAGGAAGATATCACAACTATTGGAGCCATATCCTCAACTAATTCCAAATATACCCAAGATATTTGAGCCTCTCAAAGACTATAAATGGAGGCATTCCCATGGTGAAAAGGAGGAGAAAATCAATGAAACATTGCTATCTTGATTGTGGATATTTCGAGCAAGGGTTGGACGAGGAGGGCTCGGAGAGGCTTCTGCAACATCATATGAATATTGTGAGTTTCCTTTTGAAGTTCTCATCTAATATACTTGGCATATTTCCTTCAATAATGTGGTTTCATGTTCTTGTCTATCTTTAATTTGATTTACATAGATGAATTTGTTTTTCCTAATCCATTAGAGTATAAGGAAGTTGCTTGTTTCTTGTTGTTCATTGTAGGTGTTGATTTGTGCTAGAAGTTGTATCAAGCTTGAAAACATGAGCAACTAAGATGAATGTCATAAACAAAGTACATCCTACTTCACCTTCTCCTATCTTTTTCGATAAGAAAAATGAGTTTATAGGAATGGTAGTGTACAAAAGAATGTTTTTGTGTTGGTATAGGGGTCAGTAATCCAAGAGAAAGTTCACCTGTTCGGAGGGGAATATTTCCATAACAGGGTGTAAAATGGATTACAACCCCAAGGAAGTAGCACATCTAGCTCTTTCATTTTTAAAGACTCTATAAACCAATAGTTAAAGACACTAATCTCTCACATTAGAGATATAAAATCATTGCATTGGGATACGTAGAATTATGAGATATCAAATGTTTTTAAGTTGGAATATTTTCTACATGTTATAAGCTTTATTTTTCCCTAAGGGCATCCTATTTTAGCCAAGGATTTCATTGCTACAATAAATTTAATTATACATCCATTAGGGCTGCAACAAACTTCACTTTCTTTCATCATTTACTCACTTTTCAACTGTGGAAATTGATTTCTAAATCTAGATTACTATTCTATTGGTTATGGGATATCTTTTTGATGGTTTACTTGTTGATTTTTATGGTTGGAACTTGATGCTATAGAAATTGTTTTCTACAACCATAAGGCTTCCCTAAAAATTTTCCGATAACTTCATTTGTAAGTTTCCTTTTGAAGTTCTCATCTAATATACTTGGCCTATTTCCTTCAAGAAGGTGGTTTCATGTGCTTGTCTATGTTTAATTTGATTTACGTAGATGATTTTTTTTTGCCTAATCCATTAGAGTAGAAGGAATTCACTTGTTTCTTGTTCATTGCAGGTTTTGATTTGTGCTAGAAGTTGGATCAAGCTTGTGAACAGGAGCAGGTAGGACGAACATCATAAACAAAGTACATCCTAATTCACCTTCTCCTCTCTTTTTTGAGAATCAAAATGAGTTTATAAGAATGGTAGTGTCCAAATGATTATTTATGTCTTGGTATAGGGGTCACTAATCCAAGGGAAAGTTGACTTGTCCACAGGGGAATATTTCTGTAACATAAATTGGCGACTCCACAGGGAATGAAATTTCAGTTTTTTCTTCCCTTGGTTCATCCATGAATTTTTCCTATCCTTAGATCCTATCAACTAATTTGATCTATTTTTTACTTTCCTAGTTGTCTCATAGAGCCTCTTATTGAATTTTCCCGAGTTACTGAACTTTTTGAGATTTTTATCAAACTTTCCTCAGAACCAACACTCCCCTGCAGTTCAAGTCAGAGAGTTGTTCCTTGATCAACACTCCCCTAGATCCTACTAGGGTGCATTGCAACACTTCGATGTCTTGGTTACCAGAGCACTGATTTTCCTTTATTTGGAAAATTTCAAGGTTTCTTGCTTGTTGGGTATAGTCTTTGGATCTCCTTCTCTAAATCATAACTTATTCTGTCTGATCTTGTCCTCTGTTTGACTAAAACTTGTCGTCTTTCATTATTTTTAGTCTTTAATGAGTTTGTGTTGTCTTTCTTGATTTCAAAATTGACCTTTCTCTCTCAAATTTGGTTTCATTTTGCCACTCTTCTTGATTATCTGATTGATTGGAGGATTTCACAAGGAAGATCATCGATCACAGATCTATTGTTTTCTTTATCTTTGGTCCCTTACTCAATTCTTGAAGAATATAAAGTATAACTTTTGGTTTATTAGTGTTTTTCTTTGAGTGAACAGTTTGGTAGTCGTTTTTCTTTCGGTATCTTGTTTATTGCTAAGAGTGTCTTTGTTTGTGTGATTTTTGCTTCTTACTTTTTCCAATCACAGTAGTGAACTTTTTTCATTATTAGTGAAAGAACGAAGCATTAGACAAACATATTAGTTTGCATTTACAATTAAACAAAGAAGTATTTGTGTGCATTGGTTTTGGATATTAAAAGGGTTTTCTTTATAATTTGGAAATTGTTTGAATTCTTGTTTGAGAATGAAATAACATAAAATTTTGCATTCTTGCGTGTTTGTGAGCGACAAAAGAAAATAAACTCTTCTCCTTCCCATAGCTAGAAGTTCATTGATTTTTTTTTTTTCATATCATTATTTTTACCTTCTTGTGGAGTCGAGTCTCAAACATCATCAATTTCACTATCATTCACCTTTGTGTAAAAAACAACCACAAAAAAAAATGCTAATTAAAATTGAACTAGAAACTTTTATTTTTTGAGATCTTTACACCAACAATAGACTAGGACTAGAGCTTTGGAATAAGCTGTGAGAATAAATCTCCAAATAATTCAAGACAAACTCATAATCTTGCAATAGGGAGATAAAATCCAACCTTTGTATAAACATAGATGGGATCCCCCTCTCACACAGGGGTTAAACACGAGGTCATGTGGAGGAGAGAAATGAAGATTATCCCTCCGAGGCTTAACCAATTGTAGTAGTATGATCGTATATTGAGGGTTCTTCTTAAGGATCAACTGTTTTCATTTGGTCTCAGACCTTCATGAATTCTGAATCCATTTGGGGTCCTTTGGAGTTTACCAATCCATTTTTCCTCAGTTCTCTTGAAGAATTTCAGACTTGATATCCTGCCCATACGTTCGAAATCGACTGTACCCTCCCAGAGGCTGACTGTGAGTTGGTATCATTAGTGGCCTTAATATTTAGGTTCCTTACATGAGGTTATGGTGAAGGGAAGTCTTCGTTGTACCTCGAACAAACGTTGGTCAAACTCACTCGATCGGGCTCCTTGGAGGGTAACCCATAGGTAAAAATATGAGGGAACTTGTACCAAGGCATAAGTCTGTTAAGCAGGCAACCAATGTAACTGGTCCACTCACTCAAATCCTATCCCATTCTCACTTTGATCACGTGATGTTGGATTTCATCACCAACTAGTACGTTCATTGATAGAAGTTATTTTTTTCCTTATTGGTTTTCTAGATTTTTTAGCGAATGCTGTTTGTTTATTTTAGATGTCCTTAAAATTGGTATTGTGGTCGATAAAGGTCTTCATAGATCACATAGGATGCAAGGGTTTCCTCCATAAGGATACAAACCCATACCTCCTAACTCACATGAAGACACTTACCATGAAGAGGTCGAAAACTATTCGTACGCTGGGAGTGTCACGAATCCTTTAATTGAAAATCCCGAGAGAGCTTTAGTAGCAGTTTAGGAAGGTCCCACCCTTCTTGCAAACCCAAATTTGACAAGCCCTCATGATCCACTCCCTATATGAGTGGACTCCTTAGGTAACATCGTAGTAGAATATTGCCCTAGACTACCGTCAAGGCCATATGATCAACTAGACATGGAACCATGCCAAAAAAATTTCAATGAAGAATACACTACCCTTGTCCGCTCTATTGAAATGGTAGATGAAAAAAAAACTCATGTTTGTCCTATGTGGAGAAATCCATCGGTTCGGGATATTTATGAAAAATTCAATTTTGGCCGACCACTCTTTGACCCTCCACATACATCTTCCACCACCGACGCAAATGTAGGACCATTAGGTCAGTTTATTGACCATCCTGTTAGACAAACGATCAATACTGCTACCACTTCAGGACAAGTTATGAGCGAAACAAGAGTTGTGTTACCTAGTCATTTTCCAAGTACCCTGACAGTTATTCCTACCATCCCTCTTCAAGCAACAACTTCATATACTCCACAAATTCCCGTTGGGACACCTTCACATCAAAGAATGAAAAACCCTTCCATACAACAAAACCCAACTGCGGGACAAATCCCTATTGGGGGGAAACCCTCTTTTAGTTGAAAAATCTCATATGGAGGGAAAACCTTGTTCAATGGAAAAATCCCTACCAAGGGGCAACCTTCCTTCAATGGAAAAATTATGACTGGGGGAAACCCCCTTTTACTGGTCAAATCCCAATTGCTGCCCAACCGATGATAGGGGGACAATTCCAACCTCCATTTACTGGAAACCTGCAACAATCTTGGGGACCACCCCAGGGAGGACTTTTTCATCAACCACATCTGGGAGGATCATCAAACCCCAACCTACATGTAGGAACCTTAAATCCAAGTCCTTCTAGATAATATTCTGGAAAACCCTTCCTAGGGGTCCCTAATTCGACTTGGGGTCCTCAAAGTCAACCATCTTTTCCTCCCCAAGGGAAAATTCCTTACCCTCCTCAGGGTAAACCTAGTTACCCTCCTCAGGGGAAACCTAGTTACTCGCCTCAAATTCAAGCTAACTATCCTCCCCTGGGTTACACTGGTTATACCTCCCATGGACAAATGGGTTTTCCTTCTCCATTTATACAAATCCATCAACAAATGAATCCTACTTTTGTTGGTCAAAATCCAAAATAATAACAAATGGGAGGACCTATTGGATGCAACTATCCACCACAACCAGTTTATGGGCCTACTGGTGTTATTATGCCACACCAATATCATCCTTAATCCAATTGGAAGTTACCGTTCTTATCCACTTTAGATATACCATATCTATTGATATTAACAAATGATCCCATATTACACTCCCCTTTTTGGCTAATCATTCCAGCCAAATTACCTTATGATATTCCAAAATTTGACGAAAAACATGGAGAAGCCCTAATAATCACGTCATGAATTTTCATCTGTGGTGTTCATCAAACTCACTGATGGATGATTCTATTTGTTTACATCTTTTACAATGTACACTTACGGGTTCAACGACTAAATGGTACATTGAGATACAACACAAAACTTTTCAAGATTTTAATTCACTTTCCATGGATTTCCTCACCCATTTCCAATTTTCCATCTGATACGAAACTGTCACGAAAATTTTGACCTCCCTTCATCAGACTAACTCCGTACATATTTCTGATCATATTCATGAATGGAGACGATGACGGTTGATCAAAGAAACCATTCTAGACCAATTGTTGGCTGAATGGTTCACCAAATCTCTATTACCTCCTATTGCTTGATATGTATCCATGGGTGGTGTAGTCACAAAAGAGGAAGCCATTGTTCATGCCCATTATTTGAATTTGGTTTATTCCCAATGCAATAATTTGTATGAATTTATCCCAAACACACTCTGCACATCAACTGATCCATCAAAACCATCCTCCACTGCTCATTCATATGGAGTTATAGGTTCTGTCAAAACCCAGTCTGGTTCATAGTCGAATGACACAACTAATCATTCAATAACTTCCCCAGCTACCATGCAGACTCCACTCTCATCAAACTCCACCCCTACTCAAGTATTCGAAGTGAATTCAGTCCAATTTTCTTCTCCACCCATCAGGGGGGAAAACAAAAACTAAGAATAAAATTAAGAAACATAATAATCAAACTGAAAATCCAAAAACACAAACACAACCACTTAATAATGAAAATAAAACACAACACAAACCAAATTTCCATGTCTCATTTGTGTTTAAGATCACTACACACGAGATTGTCCCCATCGAGAAGAAGTTGCTAAAATTTTTAAAGGAAATTCTCAACCCACTGTATTGACACATCCTTTTCCACAACAACAGTCACTAGTTGCATAAAATCCTGCACCTCCACAAGGAAGCAACCCAGGTCATCCTCCTAATGAGGATGATTCATCAAGTGCACACATTTATATGTTTAATGGTGTATATTTGATCACTCTCAATATGACATATGACACACCACTAGGTAAACCCGGTAAGGAAAATGTAACTAATGGGACCGTACCAGATCCACCTTCCACTTAAGTTACTTCTCCATGTGGACCTCTTCATATGGAGAAACCAAGTTTTGAATCTATGTTACGCCCACCCATGAGCACAATTATAAATTCGACCTTTTATCCTAACCCCCGTGCTGCTCAAAACTACAACATTGTTGAAGATTTGGCTCAAGCACCTTGCGCCATGTCAGCTCTCGAAGTTCTACAACACTTCCCTAGCCAACGTAGAACTCTCTTGGTATCCATTGGAGCTATATATCCCGAGTCATCCAATAATATCACATTCAATATGGATAATTTTAAATCATGACTCTCTCACCAACTTGCTTTCCAAATTGATGTCGTTGTCCATAATCAACATATTCATTGCACGATCTTGGATAAGGGAGCACCAACATGTGTCATGTCCTTAGCTTGTTGGAAAGGCTTTGAATCAATTGGTCTTAATCAATCTCCCACCATGTTAAAATAATTTGATGGAAGAGGTTTTCGACCTCATGGATTATTACAATTCTTATCCATTCAACTAAGGGAGAAAACTATTTCTGTCGACGTAGAAGTAGTCGACACTCCCCTCGATTATAACTTGTTGCTAGGAAGAAGTTGGTTCTATGCTATGATTGATGTCGCTTCATCAGTTTTTTTATGTGTCTAATTCCCTCATAAAGGTAAAATTGTGACCATCAATCAATTATATTACTGCACCCCTGATGCTCTCACTCAAACAACCAACAATATTCCATTTTTGGGGGACTCAAAGATTACTTATGAAAGTGTCGGGGTAGGTCTACTGAAATATTTTTCGCTCATGGGCACTTTCCATACACATCTTCCTCCAACCACGCAACATATCACAACGGTTAATATGATTTCGACTGTGGTACATCAATCCCTCGAATCATCTGATCCATGGATTGTACCTAGTCCCTTAGAATTTGATACACTAGGTGACACTATGCCACTTAGTCTTGTAGAGGTCGAGTACGACGCCATTCAATATACCTCTCTTTCACCGGATGACCAACATCTGCTGGCGTCTACTTCATATTCACTACCATCTTGGTTAGATTCCCTATCCTCCACTTTCGATTACATCCTACGAATTTTTCCATAGGATGAATCCATTGTGGAAATGCTTAGTATCGAAGAAACACCTTGGGATGACAACCACCATCGTTCATCCTTTATTCCTAGTTTTGATGAGATTGAGAAATATATTTCATTTATGTTTTCTACCGATATCGTCGATGCTCCCCAATCTTCGATACTCACTCAGGATACCATCTCTTAGGATAATTTGGGAAATGTTTCTCAAACGAATAATGTTGACATATCCATAAAAGAAGGTATTGTAGATACAACTAGGTGCCAATTGTTCAACTTAAGAGATTGAAACTTACACCACCTTGTTTAAATAATTATGTGACATCTTCTCCTGGAGATACAAAGAAATGTCATGGATCTATCCTTCGACCATTGTGCATGAAATCAAAACTTACCCATGAGTCAAATCCGTGAGACAAAAACTTTGCCAGGTTCATCCCAAGAAAACTGCAGCAATCAACGCTGAAATAGAAAAGTTATTAAAGTATGGTTTTATTTATCCCATACCTCTGACCGAATGGGTTTCCAACATCATTCCGGTCGCCAATAAACAAGGGAAAATTTGTGTTTGTGTCAATTATCAGGATCTAAATAAGGCTTGTCTGAAGGACAATTACCCTATGCCCTTTATTGACCAAATTATTGATAATTGCACCGAAAGTGTCATTTTATCTTTTATGGATATAAATAGATCGACATTTTACCTGCTGATCAACACAAAACAACCTTCATCTGCCCATGGGGGACTTTCACCTATCAAAAATTACCTTTTGGCCTTAAAAACGCCGGAGCCACATTTCAATGGGCTATGTTGTATGTGTTCCATGACATCAAACATATCATTGAACCTTATCTCGATGACTTTCCATCTCACTTGGCTCATCGAAAATATCATATTGGTCATCTAAGGGAAATATTTCTTAGATGTAGGTTTTACAACATACGTTTGAACCCCCATAAATGCATTTTCGCTGTTGAATTAGGGAGACTCCTCGACTTCGTAGTATCCAAATATGGGATTAGGGTGGATCCCTTAAAATTCAAAGCCATTCTTAGTTTACCCCCTCCCAACAATCTTACCCAATTGCAAAGTTTGCAAAGTAAGGCAAACTTTCTCCTCCGTTTTATATGAAATTATGTTGAAATTACTAAAGGATTCATGAGATTACTATAGAAAGATGCCCCTTTCATATGGGATGCAACTTCTCAACGCTCATTTGATGATATCAAGCATTCTTTAATGAATACACTGTTTTTTCATCCACCCAACTATGCGAAAGACTACATCCTTTCTTTGGCTGCCTCTACTTCCACTATTGATATGGTGTTAGTATAAGAGGATGATGATGACATCGAACATGTGATCTACCATTTAAGTAAGAGACTTTCAGGTCCCGAAATTCGTTATTCACATGTTGAAAAGTTGGCTCTGGCATCAGTTATTGTTGTCCAAATATTTCACCACTATATTCTGCTTCACACTACCATAGTCATTGCGGACTCAAAACCCATGTACCACATCTTGACTTGTGAAATACTTGGGGGGAATATTCGAAATGGATCATCATTCTCCAAGAATTCGATCTCGAGTTTTCCAAATCCAAAGCTAAGAAATTGTGTGTTTTTGCGGAATTAATTTGTGATCTTCCCCATACTGATGAGAATACTGAGCCCAATGATTCCCTTCCTGATGAATCACTATTCCTTATTAGTACATCCGATCACTGGTATGGAGACATTCTTCTCTATCTCCAGACCCAATGCTTCCATCTAGGAATTTCACGTGATGAATGATGTCACATTGGACACCATTCAAAACACTACCTTATCATTGACAACACTTTGTACCGCCGAGGCATTGACACTTTTTTACAACATTGCTTAACCCATGAAGATGTTGAATAAGTCTTAAATGATTGTCACCTTGGAGCTTGTGGCAGTCATCTTTCTGGGATGTGATGCAACCCCCCTTCTCTCCCTCGGGCTACATGACCTCCTAGTTAAGGATCTTCGATTCTCCGAGCCAAATCATCTCTCTAAAACCTTAATGGTATCACTCGTGATTAAACAAAATCCCTTTAGGCTTTTGGTGCAGGTCCTATGATGCTCGCAACCTCTTCCTTCACGCTTCCAAAATATCAAGTTTCAGGCGCTAGCTCCTTTTCCATTAGCCCCTTCCTGCATGTGAACTCGATCTATTTCCTCACATAATCACGTGATTGCAGGGTGGCCAAAAATGTATGAGACCACACTACTTTTCTCCCCACAATTCACCACCAATCGCCACGTATCCCTTTGGCAATACCGTGGTTACGATTGCGGCCCGCTCTCAGATTTTTAAAGTCTGAGCACCTTCTGTTCCCACAATTAAGCATGACCATTGATATTTTGATCTCGATCGGTGCCTCTTGACCGACGACTGAGATCTACCTCCTTTCCTTCCTTCTCTCCAGAGCACACTCTCCCAGATTTCCATGATCTATCGACGCATGTCCCTTTCAAATCAACGGTCGTGATTTGCTTTGAAAATTTGGGCTTCATGAGTTTCAACTCTTGAACACTCGCCTCCTCCCAGATTGTTTTAACCCTAAGTCGACGATCTATTGACGCATGTCTCTATGGATCCTAAGGTCCAAATCTTCTTTGGATATTCAGGCTTCGGGAGTTTCAAACTCTTTCACACTCGTTCCTCCCGGAGTGATTTCATCTGAAGACAATGGATTTCTACCACGTGTCCCTCTGGATCCGACGGTCCAGATCTTCTCTTCTCACGCTGACTTCCTTTCGGAGCGCTAAGCCTCTGAACTTCTGGATCTCTCACCACATGTTCTTCGCAACGGACAGTTGCGAACTACTTCAGCCTTCAGGGCTTCAGGAGTTTGCCACACTCCACACTTGAAATCCTCCGAAGTGACTTTCCCCGGAGTCTCAGATCTTTCGTCACATGTCTCTTGATGACCAACGACCTGTATCTATTTCGGCCTTCAACTATTCGATGATTTCACTTTCACCTCGTCTACGAACCTCCGTAGTGCTTCCACTCTGGAGTTGTATATATTGCGCCAATTGTCCCTCTTGGTAATGAATGATCCCTAACCACTTTGGGACTTGGATACTTCGACAGTCCGCACTCCTACATGCACCAAGATACTTAAAACTCACACACTTTTCCCAGATCCAATGACCTGGAACGATCCCGCTCCCTCCTGAACAAATATTGACCGATAACTCGTGAAATATTCAGAGCTTCACTCCTTTGAATATTTATATTCTCTATCCATTCTTATATTGGTTCCTTTGAGGATTTTGATCTCCCATGCACTCCTTGCGTTTCTGGGATCTCGACAAACTCAGATTGAAGGATTTCTTTGAAAGAAATTCTTCCTGCACTCCTTGCGATTCTCTATTCTTTTTATTCGATACTTAGTCACTGCTTGACTCTGTGCACTCCTTGCACTTGGTCTAAGTTCCCGTCATTCCTTCTGAACTTCTCTAAGTCAATTCAAGACTCCTTCAACGCACTCCTTGCGTACGATATGCACTCCTTGCATACGAGTTCTCAGAAGCAAAATGATTAGAACTTATCCAGTTTGTCACAGATTCATATGATCAACTCTGAACAATCATACATAAAACAAAATCAACTAAAACACACACAAAATGCATCATTCATTCAATCACACCTCAAAATGAACATTGTCCAAGGAATTGGAACAATTCTGTCTCTTCTATTCATTCATGAAATAAATTACATAGTATTACAGTTCTTCACTGCATGTTTCTTCTTTTCCTATCTGATACTCTATTCTACTTTGCTCTACTCTACTTTTCTCTACCCTACTAAAACAACAACTAATATATCTAAGGAGTGGCTCCTCGAGCTCTTCTTCGTCCTGTTTGCAACCTATCCTATCAGTTTCTAGCGGTTACCTTCTTTTTCCTATTACAATAACTATCCATTATAACTAGATAAGAGCTGACACTCTTTATCTGCAAATCCTTACAGTCGTATAAGACTTTACAAACAAGATATATTTAAAAACATTGTTTCATAAATATATCAACAAATCATTCTGTTTTTGAGTTAAATGTTGATTTGAAATTCTGTCATGCTGAGATGTCATATCCCTACATCCACGCTTGCTTCTTTGACTTTGAAGGCGATGCTCCTGCATGATACTCCTCTGGCTAAAATATTCACGGGCTCTTGTCCATGAGCTCCTGTATTGTTTTTCCATGCTTCAAAATATCAGGTTCAATTACCCAACTTGAATCTTCTACTGGATTATCCTTCTACTTCACCAAGTATTCAGGATATGTCTTCCTCTTGGTCTTCTTTCCAATTTTTTGTTCCATGATTTTCTCCATCTGAGGTTTTTCTGTTGTGGGCAATTGTTCTTCCCACTGAACTTCTTTGTGATCATTTGATTCTCCTGCATGATATCTCTTGTAAGGATACAGGTCTACAACATTGAATATCGATGATATCCCAACAATGTCTGGTAATCCAATTTCATAAGCATTGGCTGCAAATTTTCTGAGAATCCTACATGGTCCTATCTTCTTCATCTTCAACTTGTCACTACTAAATTTGAACATTTTTGCGATGAAGTAATGACGAAGTTTCGTCGGAATAGGGTTGTTGTTGCGACCAAGATGATTTTTTTTTTTGTCAGAATCAATTCGTCGGTCTAGCGACCACACATGGATCTTCTCCGGTCTAATGACCGGGAAAAGAAGCCTATTCACGATAGGGAAAAGTTACCATTCATCGGTCCAACGACTAAGATTAGTCGGTCTAGCGACCAACTTTAGTCGCAAGCCTTGATAGAATATCTAATGAAAACATAAGCTTGGTCACTCTAACGACCATAATTAGTCAGTCTAGCGATGAATATTAGTCAGCCTAATGACTAATATTAGTCGCAAGAGTGACCAAGACAACCCTGACAAACTTAGTCAATAAACCACAATTAGGTGGTAGAACGATGAAGATTAGTCGCTAGACTGACCAAACCTGAAGCTAAAAAGGTCAAACGAAGGACTAACAGGTAGTTGTTAGAGCGACGAAGTTACATACTTTGCGACCAAATGGATATACAAGCGACGAACCTGTTAGTCACTAGAGCGACGAATGTTGGGTTTAAAAAAAAAAAATATGCCATTCACACAGGAATAAGCCCAGACTAGCAAGCTACAAAAGCATACTTTCATTATGTACTTGGGAGCTGGAACTGGAGTCAACCCCCTAATGGTCAATACCGGTGATCCAATTTACCTTGTCATTTCTAGATGTAAGCACCATTGTGATGAGTCTCAATCCATGCTAGGGGATTTAATATCGAGCCTCAAATTGTGGAAGGTGAATCTAGAGCATTGGGTGGAGGAGTTTTCACAGCAGCAAACCTCCCTTATGGAGTAGTTGGGCACTATTAAATCGAAGGAATTCTTGTTAGATGTGGAAAATCAATGCCTAAGAGAAAAATCCAGGGAACAAGAAGCTTAAATTTAGAAGCTACAACGACATGTAAAGAAGATGGAGCATGAGCAGTCACCCGGGTTGGCATTCTATAGGCACAAGTACATTTAGAAGTCTTCAATGGGTTCACTCCCAATAATAAATATGTCACTCAATGAGGACCAAAAAATGGAGTATCCACATTGTCAATAGGCTTAGAGGTCAA
Source organism: Picea sitchensis (assembly GCA_010110895.2). Classification (NCBI taxonomy): domain Eukaryota; kingdom Viridiplantae; phylum Streptophyta; class Pinopsida; order Pinales; family Pinaceae; genus Picea; species Picea sitchensis. Next base: position 74,406 of record SNQJ01S0055978.1, read on the forward strand.
ATACTACCCATCCACCAACTACTGGAAGCGTTGAAACTAGAGTGCAAGGCCATGGAAATTTTCATGTTTT